>JABFOT010000009.1:0-14572 GCA_022817765.1 Aneuroscelio sp. ZL-2020 | reverse complement strand
CTTTCTTGTGCTAGCGTCTCTCAAATCGTTGATTCCGCCTTCTTCAGACGCAGGATCAATTCAACCCTGCAATATAATAAATACATTATATTAGGCGCTCAACTAAATTCCGGCTGTTTGTCAATAGATCGCTCTAGCAGTAAGTGCTTGTCGATTTTGACACGTCCAGAACGTCATGAACCAGTCTTAGACATATAGTAAACAAACCGCTTTGGCATCATATACTTTTCGTTGTGTAAAAATGTCTTATTTTGTGCCAAATAATCGTCATTTACGGGAAGTGTTGATGAAAAAAAAGGCATGAAGGAAGGCCGCTTGTCGAAGACAAGAAATGAAAGCATTGCTAAATGAGAACCCGTGCCAAATGCAAGAAAATCTTCTTTCAGCATCAGAAGTTACCCGCCAAGTCATTTCCAAGCAAAGAACTTGTGTTCCTCATGATTTGAAGCTAAGGGACGTTTATTTGTCTATGAATAATATATTAACCCAAATCATTATACTTATTAATATATTAATATATATATTATGTATATTATTTACTGATTTTTACCAATTTTATAAACAGTTTTTTTCTAGTAGAATATTTGTAGTATGTGAGATTTTTTGAAAATTAATTGGTGAAATATTCAGATTTTATAATAGTTAGACCAGAAATAAGGAGACCGAAATTTAATGCTGATTACGGAAGCTAGAACTGACTTGATAAGCTGATAGTGCTGATGAAAATGCAAACATCAGAATAAGTTCATTTGAACCAGTTTATTACTATAACTGATTGAAATAAACTTCAAATAATCTTGCATACTGTAAATCTATAATTTATGAATATAGACAAAGATAACACAGTGGTATTTAACTGTTATTCATAAAGTGTTAATAATATTTTCAATTAGTTGATTGCAAGTTAGAAAACATTATTTAAACGATCCAATAATGTTTTCAGTTTCATTAAGTTATAGGAGAGTTCCCTACGATGTACGAATTACACGGAAATACTATTAATATTATTAAAACCAAATGATTCTATGACATGATCGTAATTGAATTTTCTTTTAAGGGGGGACCGCACCCTGGAATTTTCAAAAAATCGATTTTTTTTTTTTCATTTTTGCGATCCTTTAGGCCTCTAGAATATTATACTCAAACGATTTTTCGGTTTACAACTTCGTTACAAAGTTACATCACAATATATGGTGTCGCCTCCAAGCAGGTAGAAAGGCCGTCCAGCCGGAGTAGGGAAGGGGGCATTGTTTGTTTGATCCGGTTTGCTATATTCACTGTAGTTGAATACTTTTTGTAGGTATTTCATTTATCGACTATTTTGAATGAATAGCAGATGATATGCCCAATAGATGGCGCTGCTGGCAGTTGAATCAGCTGTTCCGTCGCGTAAATTGTTTACTGTACAAAGTCGGCAAGTTTTTCAGTTTTTTGAATAAAAATGAGTCCGATAAAAAAGTACGTCGATACAAAAGGAAGCAAATATGTGAAATCATTAAAAACGAGCAGAAAGCGGAAACATCGGCCGGTAAATCGGTATGATATGGAAAGTGAAACTGCGAGCACAAGTTCTTCGGCGAAGAAGCTCAAAACGTCGAATAAAATTGACATTTCCGTTGACGCTTCTTTCGGATATCGTATAATTAACTTTCTTAGTGTTTTCTCGGCCATTTCTGAAGTTGTAAAATGCAAAAAATGCGACGGTGATATAAAATTTACTGAAACAAGCTGCCGTGGCTTAGGATTTAAACTTGTGATCAACTGTGATTCTTGTGAAGCAACGAGTGTAAATTCTAGTCCTTTGATTGGTGACAAGGCTTATGAAATCAACCGCAGGATCACTTTTATATTTAGATTATTAGGACTGGGCCATGCTGCACTTGAAAAGTTCTGCAGTTTTATGGAACTACCGAAGACATTCACTGAATCTATGTATAGAAAAATAAGTGCCAATGTATTTGAAGCAGCAGAAGCTGTCGGCGAACATTCAATGAGAAATGCAGTTCAAGAAGAGATAAATCTAAATGACGGGTGCACGGACTTGTCAGTTTCAGGAGACGGTACGTGGCAGAAACGCGGATATTCGTCACTTTTTGGCGTTTCCTCCTTGATTGGACAGAAATGTGGTAAGGTGCTTGACATTTTAGTAAAATCCTCCTACTGCAAAGAATGCGAATCGTGGAGCAAATATTCTGGGACGCCTGAATATGAGGCTTGGCAAATAAGTCACGCGGAGCACTGCAACATTAACCACGAAGGGTCTGCTGGGAAGATGGAGGTTGACGCGATGACAGCAATGTTCAAGCGCTCCGAGGAAAAGCACTCCGTCCGATATGTCACTTATGTTGGTGATGGTGATAGCAAAACTTACAGAACAATAGTTGAGAGCAAACCGTATGAAGGTGTAAATATTATAAAAAAAGAATGCATTGGCCATGTCCAAAAGCGCATGGGCACTCGACTGCGAAACGTTAAAAAAAATAACAAAGGGCTTGGAGGACGAGGTAAACTGACCGATAAACTGATCAACGAACTGACTATATATTACGGTCTTGCCATTCGACGCAATTGTGACAGTAAAGAGAAGATGAAGAACGCTATCTGGGCAACACTCCTCCACAAGATTTCGACCGACAAGCATCCGCAGCATAAATGGTGTGACAGCGCTTGGTGCTCATTTCTGCAAGCGGAAGAATCGAACACTTTACAGGATTATGTTCACAAAGAGCCTTTACCAAAAATTGTTGAAGATGCAATCCGACCAGTTTACGAGGACCTTTCCGACGAGAATTTATTGCAACGGTGTGAGGGTGGGTTTACGCAGAACAACAATGAAAGTCTGAATTCGATGATCTGGTCCATTTCGCCAAAAACCAAGTTTTGCGGCAAGCAAACCGTCGATTTCGCCAGTTACTCAGCTGCCAGTTTATTTAATGATGGCTACATTAGCGTTTTGTCCATGATGCAGCTAATGGGATTGACAATTGGACCGCAAAGCCAGGCATTTTATTTAGAATTGGACGAAAGGCGTATCTCCAAGGCGGAGGTTAAAAAGTTTGAAAGCAGCAAAATTGCCCGGCAAATGCTATTGGCTGCCAGGAAACAGGCCGAGGCAAGTTTTTTGGAGACAGAAGGAGAGATATATGGTGCTGGAATAGCTGAGTAAAGGTTGGTAATCATTTATCTTATAAGTTATTACTGTGAACCGAACTTTAAACTTTAAACGCGTTTTTCTCAAAACCATGTTTTTCTAACTGGCCGCCAATAAATCTCGGGATCTATCCAACCGATTTTGCCCTAATTTTTTTCTAAATGTGTAAAAATGTATTATCTATGATGTAGCATAGCGCTTTTTTGATACTTCAATTTTTCTATTTTTCAGGAGCATTTAAAAACGACTTTTTAGTGCAAAAAATGAAACTTTTTTTTGAAATTGCCGCCATTTTGAAAATTTTTCGAATTTTCAAAAATCGCTATGCTACATTTTAGATAATTTCATGTAGTTTTGAAATTTCTAAATCTGACTGTTCTCCGATGTTTCAGTTCTTCCCGGTGCAGGCGGCCAGCAAGCAGTACTTTTCTGGAGCCGACCTGCGCGCATTGCTGCCAACGACAAAAAAAAAAATTTTGATAATAAAAAAAATTTGTAATTACACCCAAAATATCGATGAACAACATAGAAAAAACCCCGAAGTGTTAACTTTATTTTTTATGTAAAAAAAAATTCATGAAAATTACTCTTTTTTTTTAACCTTCAGGGTGCGGTCCCCCCTTAAGATTAGTACTCAATTTGCATGCTTCATTATTTCAGATTTTAATTTAGAAGAAATAGATACACGATTTTAGATATAAAGATAAAATATTAATAAGTTAGTAAAATATTTTTAAATATGTAAAGTAAAAGTATACAATTATCGCAAGCAAGAGACAAAACATTTTGGATTGGAATTTGTTTTTTTAGCAACTCACTATAAAAAGAATTAAAAACTTTCTGTGCAGAACAATCACTGGCATCTAAAGAAATTAGTTGATTTCTATATAAAGAAGTAGTTAATTTACTTCAAATTATTCCGAATTTTAATACATTTTCTATTAATGGTGCCGTATATATGCTTTTCTGTAGGTTATTCCAATATAACATAGTAAATATTAATAATGGCAAATTATATTAGAAAATTAATGTAATATTTGTATGCAAAGTAAGATATTTTTACAAAATACATGAAATAAAATATTAGTATGCATTTGAAAAAGATATTACACTATTCATTTAAAAATATTATTCAAAGGTATAAAATTTTACTATACTGACGTAGGAAATATTATTCAAAGGTATAAAATTTTACTATACTGGCGTAGGAAATATTATTCGAAGGTATAAAATTTTACTATACTGATGTAGGAAATATTATTCAAAGGCAAAAAATTTTACTATACTGGCGTAGGAAATTTTAAAAAGCTAGTTAAAAAATTTTATGCTGCATATAACCAAAAATTTATTATAGTTATCACATTATTATTTATCAATGTTTTCAAATTTGTGCAGTTTCGCTTTTATTATCTAATTTTATTACGTTATTCATTTCGTTAGTCGTTATTCATTATAATAACATTATTTCTACAGCAATTGAAACGCATAATTTTATAACCTTATCTTTATCTGTTTTACCGGCACACAATAACTTAACCTATTTTACCATCACATAGTAACGCAAGTATGTATAAACGCAAATACAATATTCAGTGTGGTATTGAGTTTTCTTATATGAAGCTCGTGTGACAACTTACATCTTGTGAGAAAAATTTGCACATCTCCCCAAGAGCGACATATTAAAAACACCAATAATTGTTTGCAATCTACAATAAATAATTTAAAAAAACAAATTAAATAATTAAATATAAATTTGCCTTTTGAATAAAATTCGTTAGCACTATACGTGTAAATAATAATATAATATAGATTTATGACAATATTAATTTCATTGTCCAGACATATAAATATTAAGTTTTTCATATTTTTTTAAATAAGTAATCAATTAATAAATTGAAAAACTATATTAAAGTAATGTATATCTATAGGTATACAAATATGGATTTGTATAATCTCTAACAGTCATAATATTTATATATATTTATAAATATTGTATATATATTGTATACATATTTAATGTCTTATTTTATGTATGTTTATGCGATATTTCCCTAATAACACTAAATGTTTTAAAAATATTATGAAATTGTCCATGAAAAATAATATATAATATTTTCAAAATATTAAAAAAATATTTTTTAAACATTATTGGATTAATAAATTTTTTTTTTTAATAAATTGAAGGACAAGTATATTAATTTCTTTGTTTTAAATTACATGTTTAAAATTTAATTACTTATACATTTAAAATATTATTAAATTATAAAATATTATTAAAACATTGTCAAAATATTTTCAAAATATTAAACAAAAATATTTATACAATATTTTATTTGTTGGACAAATAATGTTATAGAAATATTGTTAAAATATTTTTAAATATTTCCAAATATTTTAGAAATATTAAAAAAATGTTTTAAAATATTTTTAAAATATTTAATGTCATTAGGGTTATTTTTACGAACATTAAATATTTATAAATATTGTATACATATTGTATACATATTCTGCGCTATTAAAGTTATTTTAATTTTTAATTATTATTGCAAAATAAAATAACAGGGAAATATTATTTTCAATTAAATCATGCCATATTTAGATATTACATATTTATTTCAATTATACATAATTATACAGGAGCAACAATTTAAGACATAAATGTTTTATCTAAGATTTATTTATATAATTATATCCGTCGTTTAATTTATTAAAATAGGTCATAATACTACCATTTTCAATATCGCTCTGTCTTAAAATTGTCCAAGAGAAATTATCAATATCATAAATTCTGTAAGCTCGAAAATGATCATCAAGGTAACAATCGTGTAACTTATGAGTAACTATAATAAAATCAGTCTTATTTATAATCAATGTTTGAACTACATAAAATTCTGGTCCACTTTCATTGCACATTTTAATAACAGAGTTACTTTTAATTTTATCTCCGATATACTTAATCCAATTAGTTATATATACAGTTTCTGCTAGATTAGATGATAATTGTTTCTGAAAGTGTTGTATATTTGGTATGTCTTTTAATGCTACATTTTTTTTGGGACCTGAAGTAAAAGAAACATAATCATCAATTGGATATAAAAATCTATAGTTTAGATGCAATTGATGCTTTATTGCTATTGTTTTACATACATTAACACGACTTATTGCTGAGTGTGAAATTTTTTTACTCTCACGATGTTTTGCTTCAAAACGTATTGAAGAAATTTTCCAGAGTGGACCCACATTTTCCATTATTCGCCCATAATGTATTAAAAAGTGGTGTTTTGGTTTGAGCGGCATACAATTTTTTTTTAACATATTTAAATAGTCATAAATTGTCATTTGAAGTATTTTGTGAGTCTCTATTGTTATTATAGACGAACCTACAATTTCAACAATTTCTTGTAAAGTTAACAGAACTTTCCAATGTTCATTATCATATGGCACAAATGTACCAATTATAAGATTTAAATTTTTTACTAATTGTAACATCTCGGCTGATGACATAATTATATATTTATTTTTTAAATGTAACTCTATAATTTCTGCTGGAGTATTAATATTGGTATTAAAGCCATAATGGAAACCCCGTATTTTTTCATTTAAATCTGTTAAAGTAAAGAAATGTTTGTCGTAAATAAAATTATGTAGTAAAAAGGCGATATCATATCTGCATATACCTTCAAGAATGTCATGCATAACATCAACTACTAAATTATCTATTACATGAAATCCATCTAATTTATTAAAGGAACATTCCTCTTTTATTCCCGACGATTTTACATCGTTTGCTTCTAAATGTGAATTATAGTTTTCTATAGATCTGAGTTCACAAACACTTTCTGTAATTACATTATCAATATTTTTATTTGATATTAAACAAAATCTGCAAAAACCTGAACCTTTAAAGCTTTCTGTAAATCCAAGTATTGAATTCAATCCTAGATTGTCTCCTAATATCAAGCCTAATTTAAAATATATTTGTTTTTCCTCTTTAGAACATCTGATTGTAATACCAACATTCTGTAAATATTGCAATTCCTCAATGATTTTGTTAAAAACTATTTCATTTGCATATAATTTTCGATCTAGTGTGTTGAAAAGTGAAAAAAGAAATATATTTTCAATCTTCGATTGCATTTCTGGTGGTAAACATGGCACGGACAAATAAATTGCACCGCATTTAGAAATCCCTTTATGACTGCCTAAAGGATTATTATTTTCATAATCATCGAAGAACATAAAAAGTGGTAGAACAATTTTATCAGTATAAGAAGTTGTTTTTTTTTTCCATAATGGACACTGAATGAAATTGGAAATAACATTTTTATGCGAATTAAGTTTGTCAATGTAATCTAAGGTGCTAGCTAATACTCCTGGTAATTCAAAAAAATTTGCTAAAACACGATGAATTGGAATAAACTGTAAATTAACAGGTATATGTTTTATAATACGTTTATCATTTTTTAATATATAATCTTTCCTTTCGCCAATAATCATATTTTCAGGTTCTATAAACGTTTTTTGATTTCTAAATTGTCGAAATCTGTGATGTTCAGTCAGTAAGTTTTTCAACGGATTATATAAGTCACTATTAATAAAATTGATATTATGTTTTTCTACATTATTAACTTTAGTTTCTATGTCATATTTAATTGAATCAATAACACAATTAATTAAATAAAATACTTCTGTTACTATATCATTAACACGTTTTCGTGGTATATCTGAAAATGTATACAATTTTGAAATAAAATTAATTGATTTTTCATATATATCATCTTTTGTATCAACATATTTTTTCGTGGTACTTTGATCAATATCAATATTTTCTTGTAAAATATCGTCTTCAAAAATACTGTCAGAATCTGATGAATCAGAATCATGTTCATTCGCAGCATAAGTCTGAAAATTCAAATTTTCTTTATTCAACGAAATTTCATTATCTAGTGGTGAAAGTATTGCTGAGAAGTTTTTAATTGAGTGTTTATAATATCTGTGCTGTTTAAATTGTTTTAATGTTGAAAATAATCTGCTACAATTATCATCAATACATCGAAAAGAATTTAAATTTTTATGTGACAAATTCAAATGTAAATAAAGTGAGGAATTATCGACAAAGGATGAATTACATGCAAAACAAGTATTCATTTTTAACTATTATATTATTATTTTTGAAATGTATAAAATAAAAGTTAATAAAATAATTATATTGAATATTATTAATCTATAAAATAAAAACATGTAATTGTGACAACTGTTTGATGGCATTAATGTATACAATAGAAGAGAATTAAATAACTTTTAAATAAGTAACGTATTAAATTTTGTAATGAAAGTGGTAGATACAGTAATTTATGAGTGATTTGATAATTTATTCCTTACTAGTCCTAACAAAACTTGTATTGAAACATTCAACTTATCATTGGGCAAATGAACATCATATATCGCTTTTTGAATGAAAGTCCATATTGATGAAGAGTATACCGGATACTTGCAATCAACAGAAAAATAAATTTTAAAAGCTAAATCAATAGCCTTGATAATGGAATTAATTTCATATTGCATATTATTAACGACCACATAACATGTTTCCACTTTTACTAAAGGACCAATAACAAATATAAGAGGTTGAAAAGTAATGCCAGTATTCGTAAGATCTGTTTTCACTTGATTAATTGTCCTTTCTAAATCTGTAGCGCTCTGGAAAATAAATTTTATCTTTTAGACTTAAATTAGATACTGTATTGTTAACTATTAGATACTAGATACACATTCGCGAACTATACTTGTACACTGAAATCATCATTATCAGTATAATTATAGTTATATGATTTTGAATGAACAAATATAGTTCGCGAGTGTGCATCTAGTTGTCGCAGTAGTAGAGTAACTACACGAAAAGTATAATGTATTATAACTTTGAAGTATTAAACTGATTTAAATATTGTTATATTGATATCATATATCTTTCTACCTTAAACTTCATTTGCATATTTTCAAATTTATACAATTCCTTACTGTTCAATGTATATTTTAAGAATAAATATAACCAGGCTTCCCAGAAAATGAAAATATCCAGAATTGTATAGAAAAACTTTGCAAAAAATTAGGCTTTTGAAAATCTGAATAGAAAGATGAATAATTGCAATTTGATCTGAATGTATAGACGAAATACAAGGAATTATAGTTCTATGCAGAACAGTATAGCAGTGCACTTCAATTCTATACAGACAATTTTATTTTCTCCTTTATGTGTGACATGTTATGTACGACAACAAAACAGTACAAGAATTTTATTTATATATAAATAATACAAATTAAAATATATTACAATTTTGTATACTGCGGATGTGTTTGTCAGACATAAAAAATAAAATAAAATTGTTTGTATAGAACTGTAAATACTTCTATATAGTTCTGCACAGCAGTGTAATTCTTAATGTTTCGTTTACATATTTAGACCAAATTTAATTGAAAATATTCACCATGATGTACGGATTTTCAAACACCTAATTCAAAACAATGTATTAGTAATATATTTTCATTTATTGGGTTGTTGAATTTTAATATATTAAATAAAACATCTATTTTATCATACAACTGCTAGAAACGTAAATAAAAGTGTAAAATATTGACTATATAATTACTTCTACATGTACAAAAAATGAATTTCTCCTATCCTGAATAGAAGTTTTGCATGATTTTGCTTGATCTCCTTGTTTTCTCTTAGCGTTACGATGGGGTTCTATTAACAGCGGCAATAAATAACATATGACTGCATCTTGTTGTTCTGTAAAAAATTGAAAATATTAGTAAATTGTACTATACTGTAAACAAAAGTGTTTAATTTTGATTCTTATGTAACCTATATTATTATTATTTTTAATTTTTACAATATACCCCAACAGAACACAAACTGCTGAAGGTATAAATATGATTGATTTAGGTAGATTCTATGTTCATCGAACATTGAAATGTCCCCATAAATGGAGCAATATATGTTGAAATTAGTTAGTTAATACGTAACTTAGTTAATTTACGTATTATCTAACTATAATTTCAACGTATGTTGCTCCATTCATGCGAACATTTCAATATTCAATGAATATTGAATTTACCTAGATGAACCTAATTTCTACATTTAGCAGTTTGTGTTCTGTTGAGGTATATGTTCAAAAAATATTTAAAACATTAATATTACGTATATACAAAACATTTTAGCATTATTTTTACCACAAATTTTTGTATCTAAAATTCAGTTATTTTCCTTCTTTCAAATGTATTTCTTTCGGCAAAAAGTGTTCTGCACATTACAAACAATTCATAAAAATACATTTTGGGATATCTTTTAATATTGTTAACCTTTATAGGACTTTGTCTGTTATCAAAATTTTATTTTAAATAAATAAATTTTATTTTTATCCAATTACACTTAATGATCAATGTAATTGGATTGAATGATGAAAATGTAATGTTAATGATTCGGTCGGAAAAAATGCAAAAGGAAAAGTACAACATTTTCAAGTTAATTGAAAGCTGCAAATACTACAAATCATAAATAATTAATTAAATGAATTCAAAGTCTTCAACTCAGTTTATAAAGGTTAAAATATTATAAAATGACTTTCATAGAATATTACAATTTTTTAACATACCTGAATGTAAAGATAGCAGTAAGTAATATAAAGCTTTGTCATTTACATTAGTTATTTTTTTTTTCTTTAATTCATCAATTAAAATTTGCTTTATTAAATTCCAGTAATCAAATAAACGACAACATTTTTCTTTATACATCAATTCAAAGTCTAAAATTAACTGAAACATTTTTAAAACAAGATTCAAGTGAATATATAACTGAATATAACTGTCGAGTAAAGTTTTAAGTTTTTACAAAGAAAAGAGTTATAAAATGTTAGCACCATAATATATTATAAATTATAGTAAACTGAATATTTACCAGTTCTTTTCCTATTTGACATCTAAGTGGTAAAAACAGTTGAAAATATTCATTAACAGATAAATGATTGGTAATTAAATTTCGTCTGCGCGATGTATGGGTTGCCTTCCAATATTCAGTCACTTGTTCAACTGGTTCAGCATGAAACTTCAACCATTCTATCTTTTCATCTGTAACATATTAATATATAAAAAGTCATTTTAATCTGGTCTTTACGCTTATAAAATATAAACTTCATATTTAACTAGGGCTGGCATAATTTAAATCACGATTAAAATCAACAAATATTTTAATTTAAATCATCGATTTAACCCATCGTTGTTAAATTTATTTTTTACAATTGCAGTCGCGTGTTAATAAAGTTTATAAATAATGTATTAAAATTACAAATTGACGTTTTGAATCACGAATTTAAAAGTAAGATAGAAAAGGACACTAAACGTTTAAACACAATATGTAAACAAAGGTGAGAATACTAGTCTATGCTTGCTTTTTTTATTTCTTGTGTTTATATGTTTATTGTACTGCAAAAATCAAAGTCTGACTACTCTCTTATGTTAGCGCGTAGCTAACAACGCAACCAAAGAAGGGTTAAGAGTGTTATTATATACTGTATATAAAAATGCAAATTTTTAAATGTCGAAAGAAAGTAATGATACATAATACTCTACCATTTTCATTATTATTCAAACCCTCCACTGATATTACGTTTTCTTTCAATGCAGAATATAATAATCCGTGTTTACGTAATTTATTTTTTGTATAGTTAAAATGATCCCATAGAATACCCGCTGTTCCAATTCTAACACCATTTTCAACTTGAAATGGACTGTAAAATGTGCAAGGCCATTCGCCTTTAAAAGTTTCTGATATTTCGTTTGCTAATGTTATAAATCGTCTACGAGGTATCCTAAAATATTTAATTAAAAATAAAAATCTTAAATTTAAAACAATATTGAAGAAAAAAGAAGTAACCCTAACAAAATACAAATTGCTGAAGGTAGAAATTATTTTAACATATATTTGGCTTTTTTGTAATAAATTATGTAATAAAAATAAGTAAAAACATTTCCAAAATTTTATTCCAACAATATTCTTAAAATATCTTAATAATATTATAATAATATTAAAATAACGATTATAGATTTCTTTAATTTTAGATTTATATTTTTCAACTTTTGAAATGATTTAATTTTTTTAATTCTAGAAATATTATTTGCTTATAGGAATACTTTATGTTGTAAATATACATTTTTATTATTTAAAATATATTATTATTATTTATAATATTATAAAATATTATATACATTTTATATATAAATAAAACTAAAAGAACATTTTAAAATTAAATAATAAGAAATAGATTGTTTACACATATTTACATCACAAATTACTTTATTTAACTTACTCAAATTTATGTAATTGGTCGCCTACAGGCACATTTTTCATCTGAAAGTCCAATTCCCTTTTAATAAGTAGCCTACTTAGAAGAGATCTTGCAGATTTTGTCAACGAATTATAATTTTCATAGGTTTTGAAAATTAATTTTCCATCACTGTCTTGATTTAAAAATTCTTTCACATGCTGCACTCAATATTATAAATTATGTCACATTACATTAAAAATTAATTTTAAATATATATTGATAATTAACATATCATACAATTGGAATATTTATTAACATTATCATGTTTATTATTTGACAAATTTATACATACCATTAATTCACTACATGCTGCTGAAACTATATTTTGACATTCTTCGTATTCTATTATTATGGAATTATCTGTCTGCAAATAAATAAAATAAGAATTATTAGTTTCAGAAATAAGATGAATATAATATAATGCGCAAATAAAACAATAATTGCATAATTATTAATTTTTTCTGTATTTACAATATTTTCTGTATGTACGCGTTAATATATCTCACCTGTATATTTTCTTCAACTTTTTCATTGTTATTTGACATCATGAAACACTTAACTGAAACATTATTATATATGTAGAAACGAACATAATTGTTATTTATAAACAGACATATTAGGTTAAGGGACTATGTGTTATTAATAAAAACATATTATTATGTGTAATATCTTGTGTATTAATTAATGTGTATTATTATGTGTATTAACACATACAAAAAACATATATTTTACATACAAAAATGTTATACTTACTTCGCTATACTTCAAACGTTGAATTTAAACGTTGATTTTGAATCAATAAACAAAACAATGAACTGAAATTCAGCACATGATGTTTACTTCAGTTAATGACAACATTCGGCGAACTTCGTTGGATTATTATTGTTTTTCCTATTTCAACTGTATAAAAGTACTATACCGTGTAATATACTTTGTCAGTTATCAGTTTTATGTATACATTTATTATATTAATATAGTAATAAGTTACGGTCAAATAGATTATTTTTAATGTAATATAAATTGAATGTTAATATTAGTGTCGTATAATTTAATATTAACATTTTTTCAAATCTATTTATTAAATTTATCATTTTGTCTAGTAATAAATCAGAATATACTATAAGAAAAATAAGTATGGAAATAATAAAAATTGTTTCATAACTATTAAATTAAGTTAGAAATACACATATACGGCATCCTTACTGTTAATTATAGGAATATATTCTACATTATTTTTCTCCGTGTAACCATTAAAGCTAACCATTTTTTATTTGTCGAATCTGATGTTTCGTCGACTAAGACAGAAAACTTAGTATAACGCAAATCATTTGAAATTCTGTTTGTCTCAAGAGGACCTAGAACGTTTTTAACAATGGAACTGCACTTAGTTCTACCTAATTTGATGGATTGCAAAACTTGAGGATCTTTACCTATATTTTGAAATAGTTTCACCATATCCGGGACGATGCTAAATGGCAAATTTTTTCAGCAACAAACGAAGCAACTTTTATTTCTGCGGTTTTAATTTTGTCTTTTAAAACCGATTCAGAACTGGGGTCTAAAAATTCAGGTACCGGTTTCAAATATGAAATTTGTGAGGGTAACAATGCTGAAGATAAGGAAGTTGAAGGTAAAGAAGAAGAAACAGAAGTAAAGGGGAAGAAGAAGTAGAAAGCATCATCGAAGGAGAAGAAGAAGAAAGCATCCACGAAGGAGAAGAAGAAGAAATTGTCATCGAAGGAGAAGAAGAAATTATCGTAGAAATAGTAGAAGTAGCAGAAGTAGTAGAATTGGTAGAATTAGTAGAATTAGTAGATTTAGTAGAAATAGTAGAAGTAGTAGAAGTAGTAGAAATAGTAGAAATAGTAGAAATAGTAGAAATAGTAGAAATAGTAGAAATAGTAGAAGTAGTAGAAGTAGTAGAAGTAGTAGTGGAAGAAATAGTAGAAGTAGCAGAAATAGTAGAAGTAGTAAAAGACGCAAAAGAAGTCGTAGAAAGCAACGTCGCGGGTGAAGATCTAATTTTCCCAAATTTTTA
>JABFOT010000008.1:0-15393 GCA_022817765.1 Aneuroscelio sp. ZL-2020 | reverse complement strand
TCTGCCAGATTTGTCCATATGTCTGAAATTTACTTGAAGTTCAGTAAAATTTCATAAACTTATATTCTCCCTGTATACTTTAACGCTCATAACTATTAACAGAATAAAGTTACAAAAAATGTCAAATATACAATTCATTTTTATTTACTTATGCATTTTCATCAAAATTGGCATACTAATAGTCTTTAATGGAATCATTTTAGAAAAAAATTTTTTGAATTTACGTTAGGTATTTTTTCTATTCGTATCCGAATCTGCAATAAAAAATGTGGATTCCTATTTAACATATCAATGTTGCTCCGTGCTCACCTCCAGGAAACGAAGGTAGGGGCAGAATTTGGTGTCATCGGATAGATTTTTAAAAGGAATTAAACTCGTATTTTTTTGTTTTCCGAACTTTTACAACTTTTTTGTATCAGAACTTTTTGTACACCTTGTATATCCACAGACAAAATGTATACAAAAGTCACATCTGAACAGTACACAATTAAAATGTACATTTGGAATGTGTACCCAAGCTTTTATGCAGTGAGAGCATACACATCGCATTTTATACACAAACAATGTTTCTCTTAACAAGAGTCAATTATATTTGTTTACAAATTGCAATATATGTGCTCTAATTGTGAAAATCTTTATTTTTTTTTTTTTATAAAATTTTCAGTTTCTATAAGCAAATTTGTATAAAAAATTTAATCCATTATTATTAAATTATCCATCCATTATTAAATAAAACTCTTAAGTTCGGGTGTTAATATACAAATTTAGTATCATTTCGTACTCTTAAGTTGAATTTTATATATAATATTATACCTATCTATTATTTGAGAGTATGAAACTATACTCATCTTGAGTAATTTTTTGATAAGCGATAGATAAGTTATTTTATGTAATTTTAGGTAGATACAGTTCCATCATTTCACTGTTATACGTAAACATCTGCAATTAAAATTAATTTACAATTAAAAGCAGAAAATCATTTGAAAAATTCATTTTCGGCTTTCTACTATTTGAAAATCTGTATTTTTTTTTCAGTGAAAATCTATTCTTGGACAATTCAGAGTAGAAGAATAATCTATCGATTGTTTGTACTATGATAGTTGTAATCTATGATAGTTGTAATCTATGATAGTTCGAAATCATTTTGGAAACTAAACCTTGTAGTGAATATATGCAACCTAATAACGATGCAATAAGGACATTATTGATAATGAATCATTGTTCGCCATTGAGAGATTGGAGAATAGTTAGACCTTAGCCATTTGACTATTGAGAAGCAATCAAACAAGTTTATATTTGTCTGACAGTGGATTCGACGGATTCCTCGTTAAAATAAAATTTCGTAGATCGAATTTCCGTTGCTTTACTTTGTTTGCCTGTTAATTGTCAAATATGAGCTATTATTGCGTCTACTAATTCAAAAGTATCGTAAACTGAATTTACAAGAATGTAACAAGAAAAAGATTGAGTCAAGAATACACGATAGAGAATTATTTTAATCTTCATCAGTAGCAGTTATTTTTTTTACATCAGTTGATGTTAGCCCTAAAGATGATCCTGTACCAACTTCAATGTGACTCTCTATGTGACCAATGCTATGTGACTCTCACGACATTGTTTGCTTGAGTAATTAGCTGATGAATGTGTCATGTTTGTGATTTCGACAGTGAAATCGCAGTTCCGTTAATTTTTTAATTTGACTTTACATATGTTAGTTTCAAATTGACAGATCTATTTTAATGTGTTTCAAGAATCAGTGGTTTCATTTTTGTAAGTTATTTTTACTTCAATACTTAAATATTTCATATTATACATTAGCCTGTCATTTGACATGTTGATGTGGTAGTTCACTACAAATTTTTCGATAATATTATATTACCATACTGAACCAGTTGATTCATTTAGCCATATACTACTGTCGTTTAAAATATTTTCTTAATCAGTAAAATATTAAAAGAGATTGGGCGGAACAACGTTTTCACTTGACATATCGGTATACTACACTCAGAAAAATATCATTTTGCTTCAAAACGAATTACCGTTTTGAGCTCATTTTATAAGGACACCAAACATATAAACACACAAAATAAACAAAGATGAAAATAGAGATACATCTTTTCTTTGTTTATTTTTAATGTGTTTACATGTGTAGTGTCCTTGTCCAATTGAACCCAAAACGGTAATTCGTTTTGAAGCAAAAGGATATTTTTCTCAGTGTAGAACATATTCTTTGTGTATAATAAAATTTCTTATATGATGTGGTAAAGTGATAATCTTGATAAATAATAAAATACTAAGTTTAGAAGATTTTATGTATTAGCCTTTCTAATATTACTATACCAAGTCTGATAAATATTCTGAGAATGATTAAAGTAAATTTTATAAATCTAATATCTTAAATTTTACCATGTCAGGAAAAAAATATTTCAAATAAACATATTTGAAATATTTATTTTCTTTATTAAATACTTAATTAACATTCCAGGAAGTAATTAACATCAATTCTTAACATTATTTATTATAACTAGGTTCTAAATACAGAATAATAATAAAATGCATAATTATTTTGACCTTACAAATTCTTACATGCAACTTACTTATCTATTTATAATCACCTAAACGCCGCATAATAACATATATGATAAATAAATCCTCAATTGCCCTTATATGTTGTGAGATGACGTAAATGATATTTGTGAGTGAATTTTCAATCAGCCTACATGAATAAGCGCCATGTTGTATCAAAAAATAGAACTAAATGCTGAACTTTAAATGGTCACTCCGTTTGTAACTTTTCCCGCGAAATTTAAATCTGATATTTTTATTACATTTAAGATTATACGAAAAAACACGATGAAAAATAATACAATAATATATATTTAATTTTTATAAATTTTTATTTTGTACAGCATTATATTAAGTAATGTATACTATAAGATATAAATAAAAAATATAAAAACAATTGCGTTTTTGAACTGAAGAAAAATAAATAGTTTTAACATATTTTATTGAATCTAAATATATACATATACTTAGTAACATTGATTAAAGGTTCATAACTTATCATATAAAGAAATGTATCTTATGATATTTTATCGACTTTGCAACAAAAATTTCATATATATATATGTAATTTTTTGTGAATTAATATAACTTTTCATAAGACTCTTTAAACTCCAAAATTTTTATTGAAAGAATGTGTTTATGAATTCGTATGAAAAGTCATAATATTTTATGAACTATTAAGTCATAATGATTTGATATGAACCTTTAACCAGGGAGATTTATAAAGAGAATATTTTAATCAATTCTATTAATAAATTATTTATTAAAATATTTATATAAATTATAATACATTTAATCAATATATTAAAAAAAAGTAAAATAACTATATTATTTTTTTA
Organism: Aneuroscelio sp. ZL-2020; assembly: GCA_022817765.1. NCBI lineage: Eukaryota > Metazoa > Arthropoda > Insecta > Hymenoptera > Scelionidae > Aneuroscelio > Aneuroscelio sp. ZL-2020. The sequence continues at coordinate 11,989 of JABFOT010000008.1, read as the reverse complement.
ATTAGTAAACATTTAAGATTCTAATAAAGTACATATAATAAATTAATTTCAAGAATTTTGAGAAATATTAATTCATTTATTTCTTTTTTTTGTTGAAATAAAGTATACATTAGTATAATTCTATAAATGTATAATTTTTTACTGTTATTTCTAGTTACTGAATGAGATATTAAGCAAATAATTATTATAATGATAATGCAATGAAATATTTTATTTATTATTCAGTAATAAAATTTAAAAAATGTTAATATTTGCATTAAAAGCAGATATTATATTATTATTAAATATGGGACATTAAGTATAAATAACAAACCGTAATAAAATACAATTGCGTATTATTCGCAATTATGAGTATAATTATTTTAGATAGAAAATGATATTTTAATAAACAATTTTATACTAAATTGAAGAATTCATTTTGTATCATCTTAAAACCAGAGTTTTTGAATATAATAATAACCATCCTTCATCCTATTTGCATAAGTAATAGTACTTGATTTAAAATCATCAAAATGAAGATAGCTCCAAGAAAAATAGTTTTGATCGAATAATTTATATGCTCTATAATGTTCACAATAAAACACATCAGGAAAAGATTTCGATAAAATGAATACATTTTCATTATTAATAAATATCGTATGAACTAAATGAAATTCAATATTATTTTCAGAAAATTTTGCTATAAATGTACCTAATTTAATTTTATTTCCTAAATATTTAATCCATTTACAAACGTTAACATTTTCTTTCATAACAATTGGTAATGTATCAGAAAAGTCTAAAAAATTTTTTATATTTTGTAATTTTACGCAATATGTTTTACTTTTTTCAAGTTCAGAACAATTAAAATTATTTAAAAATCGACAATTTAGATATAATTGAAGTCTAGTGGCTATGGTTTTCGATACATTTACTCGACTAATGGCATTACGAGCTGCTTTCTTTGCTTGCTGGTGTTTGCTTTCGTTTCTCATACACGCTATTCTCTATAAAGGACCAACGTTGTGCATAACTGTAGGATAATGTAAAAGTATATGATGTTTGGGTCTTAAGGTATTAGGAAAAAGCTTAAGTAATGTGATTAAATATTCATTAATTATAACTTTAAGATTAATATAAGTATCACTATTAACAACATTACAACATACAATATTAATTATATCCTTTAAACTTTTATACAACTCCCAATGTCGGTTATTTTTTGGAATTACATCTCCTATAATTAAATTTAAATTTTTGACTAATAACAACATTTCGGCCGATGATAAAATAATATATTTTCTTTTACCTGTTAAATGCGATTCCATAATCTCTATAGGTTTACTGAGATTGTCATTGTCGCCATAATTAAAACCTTGTAATCTAATGTTTAATTCTGCCAATGAAAATAATTTATCAATAAATATTAAGTTATTTAAAATCAATGCAACGTCATATCGACATACACCTTCGAGCAAATCATGCATCACATCAACAGCATAATTATTTGTAACATGGAATCCATCTAATTCGTTAAAAATACAATTTTCAGTAATGCCAAATATTAGTGGATTTTTAGAAGACAATTGCTCATTATAATTAGTTTTATTGCGTAAAATACAATTTTTCTCTTCCAATATTGAATTAACATCTTTATATTTAATGCAACAAAATCGGCAAAATGAATTACAAGAAAAGTTTTCTTGGAAACCGAGAATTGCATTTAGACCAAGATTATCACCTAGTAGTAGGCCTAACATGAAACGAATTTTTATATTACCAGAAGAATGTTTTATAATAATACCTTCATTTGAGAGGAATTTCAACTCTTCGAGTACTCTTTTATATATTATATTATTTTTTATATATTTTCTATCCAAACTATTATAAATAAGAAATAAAAAAATATTGTCAATTTTGGACTGCATTTCAGGTGGTAAACAAGGTATATTCACATAAACACCGCAACATTTTCCTACTCCTTTACGTGTTCCCAAAGGATTATTTGTTTCAAAATCATCAGAGAACACAAATAAAGGCAATACAATTTCACAAGGATATGAACTGCGTCTTTTTTTCCATAAATCGCATTGAATAAAATTGCAAATTATATTGTTATTACTTGAAATAGATTTAACATAATTTATCGTTTTATCATAAATTCCTGGAGTTTCAAATAATTGTTTTAAAACTATTCTCAATGGAATAAATTGAGCCATGATCGGAATAGTTACTCTACTACTTATATTATGTTTTACCTGATAAATAACTCTTTCACCAATTTTTTGATTTTCTGGTTTTATAAATGTTTTCTGTTGTTCAAAAAGTTTTAATCGCTTATATTCACTTCCCACTTTAAAAAAAGCATTAGAAAATTCATTTAAAATTTGATTAAATTCATTACTGGAATGTTGGGATAAATTTAATTCATTTATTTTATTTTGAATATTTTTGTTAATGTGTGTAATAGTTTTCTGAAACAACCCTGAAACATTATTAATAATATCGTTAATTGTTTTTCTCGATATATCAGTGTATTCGTACAATTGACCCATAAATATCATTATATCAACGAAAATATGACAATCTTCAGCATTATTAGGAGAGGTAGTTACGCTCTCAGATGAGTTCTCATCAGAATCTGAATAAATGTTATCAGTTGCAGTATTATCAAATACATCATCTTCTATATCTGATTCGTAATTATGATTAAAATTATTTTGAATTTGTGAATAATTTTCACCAATGCATGGTTGTAATACTAAATTATTTTCAACGCTATGTTTTGTAAGTCTATGTTGAATAAATGAAGGTAAAGAAGAGTAACTTCTATGACATGCAGTTTCTGTACACTTAAATGATTTATTATACAAATGTATTAATCTTGTATGGGTAATTAAATCCTCATTTGATTCGCAAATAACTGAACAGCTACAACGCAACATTTTATTGAGTATTAATATTACGGTAGAATATAATAAGTAAAATGATTACAAATATTGCAATGATGCCTTTATTTATCCACTAATACCAAATAATGAGATTTGATCTAGAATTAAATTAAACTTATCTAAATTGAAATTATCCAAGTATCAATTATAATTTGAATTATAACAGACAGAACATTTTTATACATAATATTAAAAAAATACACTTTAAATGCGAAGAGTTAATAAAAAATTTAAATTTCTAAAATTTTGCTTATAAAATATTTAGATTAAGATACAATAACATGTTATACTTTATTTATTGCATGTTTAACGTAACCAACTAACACTTTTGTGGCAGTTGAAGGCCTATCTGTGGAAAGTTCTATAGAGTAGCCTGCGATTTGAAGAAAATTCCACAAACTGTACGCGTCATGTGGATATTCACAGTTCAATGAAAAATAAATTTTGATTGCTGTATCAAAAGCTTTCAAACACGATTCAGCTTTGTAAATAATATCATTGACTGCAATAAACGACGCTTCTATGTTTGTTAATTGTCCTACAACAAAAACAGTGGGTTGAAACGTTTTCTTAACGAGTTTTAGCTCTTGTCTTCTTTCGGTTATTATAGCTTCAAGTTGTACACAGTTCTAAAATATAGGTGAATACATGTAACAATTAATAATTAAAAAATAAAGTTGTATATATATAAGAAAGTAAAAACTTTAAATTGATTAAATTAAACTTATTTAATTTACGAAATTAAATGTATTACCATGACATGAATAATGAATGCATCACGTCTTTCCTTCAAACTTGTTTTTTGGCACTCATAAGCATTTCTTTTTCTTTTAGAAGAACTTGACTTCAATAAATGCGGTAACAAATAAAAAATTGTTGCATCTTGCTTTTCTAAAAATGAAAATTAAAATAATTTACACATTATATAAATAAATAAATAATTATATATTACCATATCTATAAATACACATTGTTTTAACTAACCGCTCTGTAAACTTGATAAGTACACTAATTTGGCCTTGTCATCCACTTCAATTTTAATTTTTTCTAATTCTGATATAATTATTTGTTTTATTATACTCCATCTTTCAAAAAGAAGCGATGTTTTACCAGGATATAACTTTTCAAAGTCTAGTTCCAACTAAACATATTGTTGATTTTAATTATAATATGTAAAAAGAAAATAATAAATTCATATAATTTATATTAAATATAATAACAGAATAATAATAATGCAAATATAAATAATAATATATATAAATTCTATATTCGTAATATAATAATGAACTTATTTCTGAATAATATAAATTTTTAATACATTAATTAAACGTTCAAATTAGAAAAACGTTCAGATATCTCAAGAAATACATATAAGATCAGAAAACAAAAAATACAAGTTCAATATTTGTCTCAAACATTTTTTTCTGAAATGGTTCTGTGGGATATCAACAGCGTATAAATTTCTAAATATTTTACAATTTGAAGATTCTTAACTTATTTAGATAAACTAACAAAATGAATCAAAGTTAAAATCTACTTATTTTTTATATTATATTCTGAAACTTTATAAAATAGTTTCAAACATTTATCATTATCTTCTTTTAAGGTATGAATTCATCAAATAATATGACAGTCATATTTCTCGACTTAACATAAGAATAGAAAAAAATTTTGTTGAATTTGGCATCATTGGATAGCTTTTTTAAAAATACTTAACATGTATATCTTAATTTTCAAACCAATATATATTTTTCTCGAGATAGTTAACTGATTTTATTTTTTAAACCACCTTGCATGAACTAATTGTATCTGACCAAATTGACATAATATGTGGAAAGATTAAATCATCATTATATTTCAAAAATTGTTACATTATAAATATTTTAATTTTCTACTTAATATATATGAAATATTACCAAACTTATCCCATCCACTGTATATAAGACTGGAAATAAACTGTAGTATTCATGAATAGCTATGTTTTTCACCCATAACATATATTTTCTTTGGAGGAATGAACTATTCCAATGATGCTTTACTTCATTTAGTGGTTGAAAATTATATGATAACCACACAACATGGTCTGGAAATTGACAATTATAGTATTTTCATTTTTAGATATAAATAAAAAATTAAAAGTATCTGAATTGGGTGTATTATATGTTTTTGAAATAATAGTATAATTCAAATATAAAAAATAATTTAAGAATTAAATTTTTAAATAATTTAATTGAAATACATTCAAAAAAATCTTATATGCAACATTGTTAACAAAATTAAATATTATTATAAATCATGTACGAATCATAATTAATAATTAAAAAATTAGTTTCATTTATGCCTTTCAAATTTTATACATATATTTTTTATAATGTTTAAGAAGTGTGAAATATGATCTCTAACGAAATTTAAATTATTTGCATACACCATTTTTCTTGATAGAATATAATTTCATAATCAGTTTTTAATAATTCCAAGTAATTTATGGATAAAAAGTGTTTTGATTAATATTACTGAAAAATATATAATTATAACATTACTGGAATACATACCACATGTTTCTGCATATTCTGTTGTACATTTTTCAGTACTAATTTCTTTGTTAGATTTTAATAATTTATATTCTCTGAGGACTTTTTTACTATAATTAAAGTTATCCCATAAAAGTGTTGCTGTAGGAGTGCATAAATGTTTGCCACCTTTAACGTATTTAAATGCTGTATAATAAATACAACTGGCTTCTTCAGGAAATGTACTATTGATAATACTTGCTAACTGCAAAAATCGTTCTTTACTAATTCTAAAATGTTCAAAAAAAATGTCGTGAAAAAGTGACGAATATAATATGATTATTAATTCAAAATTATTTTAATATACTTAATTTTGTTTCTATATTTAAATATCAGTTAATAAATATAATTTAGATTATAACCAACTCGATTGCGATTCATACGTGATCAGCACTACTACTTTAAAATTATATTAAAACATGTGGTTAAAGTTTAAATTTACGTAATTTCAATGCAGTCACAGGGGTTGACTTTATTATTTTTAGTATATTTTCAATTCATGTAAATATTTTAAGTGGTTCATTTATTTAATAAGGTACTTGTAATACCTTATGAATCGGAGAAAGTATATACCTTTAAATTTAAATTTAAAATATATACATAAATTTTTTGAAAGACACTACAAATGATAAAGTTTTCTTAACAGCAAGAAATAATAATCCACATACTAACTTAAAACTATCAATTTGTTGTCCTGGAGGAATATCTTTCATTAACTTATTTTGTTCTCTACTGATTAATATTCGACTTAACAGATTTCTCATCGGCTTATTTAATGTTTTATTAACATTTCTATATTGCAAAATTTTACGTCCATCTTTGCTGCTATTTAAAATGTCAAGTAGATTCTATAAAAATTTTTTTTATTAAAATTATTTATTTCATTTTAGGTATTATATTATTATCAGAATCAAGTACATATTGTTTAAATAAAAAATATATTTTTCTACAAATTTACTTTTAACCAAATAAGGATCAGTGTTACGAAAATGCACATCAGAGTCTGTTTTCTGCGCAAAATTGAAAAGTAAATATTTTACATATATCATGAGTGTGAAGTTTTCATCGATGAAATTCATCAAAAATATATGTGCATGAAGTATCGAACATTAATTCTCAACGCACTATCTCAATGGTACTATTTCTATATCTAATGATTATATTTTCACACTACATTGAAAATTCACGTAAAATGCGTTTAAAACTTCACATACATTCAGTTTCGATGAATTTCATTGTTGAGAACACTTCACATTCATGACATCACCAATTTCGTCTGCCTTTGTTGTATAGTCAACGTTTTTTCTAAAAACGGAGATATTATGTTTAGATTTTACAGAAAACAAAATATATTAACAAACTCTGACGTCTCCTTATTAAGTGTGTCAAATATCTAAGGATTTTGTACAGTGGGGAAGTGACACTTTTTTTTTCAGGTTGTCAGCGTGTCTGTCTGTTTGTGTAAATGTGTGTAAATGTGTAAATGTAAATGTCTGTGTGTAAAAACACACAAAAGAAAATCAGACACACAGATTTTCAGGTTGAAAGCGTGTCACTTGAAGTAAACATCAAAATCTAAGTTAAAAGGTGTCGCTTTCCCACTGAACAAAATCCTCAGATATTTAACACATTCAAAAGTAATGTATATAATTTTTTAACATAAATACAAAAATGTATTAGCAGATTATATTTTTATAAAAGTAAATATATTAAAGAATTATAATAAATTTAAAGAATTTCATGAGGTGTGTAAATCCTTGACCTAATGTTGTAATAATACAACATGCAATATTTTTTAAATTGACATTGAATTGACAAGTTTAGACTTAATTAATTTAAAACTGCGATGCTTATAAAAATTCATTATTTTGTACCGTAGATTCTCGGTGCTATCCTTAAGAGGAGGACAAACTGGATTGGGAATCCTGCATTACCGTTATTACTGAAAATTAGTGTCTTTTCAATTTATATTCATATTATCGATTAATTGTTATTTTGCAGGGATACGCGGTCTTCATTTCATCTGGTAGAATGATATTATCTATTTAAAAATAATCATAATCATCAGGTGTAAGTGAAAAATTTGGCCGAAAATTGCAGTTGATTGTTTTCGCTTTCGCCAAATTTTTTAGCTACACCTGATGATTATGATTATTTTTAAATAGATAATATCATTCTCCTAGATGAAATAAAGACCGCCCATCTCGTCAAAATAACAATTAATCGATAATAAGGATATAAATTGAAAAGACACTAATTGTGAGTAATGTCGGTAACATAGGAATCGCAATCCAGTTTATCATCCTCTTGAGTGTCTGGTTGAGGAAATGTTACGAAAAATCATTTATGGCGCTGTGCACACGATCGGAAGTTGTTTTGTACATAGCAAGGAGTCGGTGGACGATTCCTGAATTATCATAAGAACTGACGCGTGTATATTACATAAAAGTATCTTTGTTCATTTTGCAATGTATCAGTCTCTGTAAAGATGCGATTTATTATATCTGTTGTGATTACATACAAACTGTAGTGTTTTTTGCAACGATGCCCCATCACCTTGTTCCCAAATAATTCATATATTAATATTCTTTGACCCTATATAAAAGAAATAAAAAAATATAACATATACAATATATGGACTGTAATATAATCTATTGTATAATATTATATTTATATTTTATCTTATAATCTTAATGTAAAATATAGATTCAAACAACTCGGCAAAACTCCGCATATCTATAAAAATTGGGACATTATAGAGAGTTTCGCAGACATTCAATTAAGGCCATGTGTCACTGGATTCATTTCCGTCTTTCTCACTTTTTAGGGATGCCCATTCATACAAAGAATCTTAATAATATTTTATCAATTCGCAACATTTATATTTTTATATTTTTTCTGTCAAAGTAAGAATCATTAATTGCTTAGTTTCGAACTCTATCTGTTTCATACAGTAAAATAAATTTTCTACATATACTGCTATAGCAGGTATTAAGGGCATATATCACTCACTTTCGTCTGTCTTTCTCTCTCTTTAGGGATGTTCATTTAGCTCAGTCCCGTTGCAAACGAAACGACTGGTATATGGCCTTAAAAAACAATATCGAGTTCCACAAGTGTGACTTTCCCATCGCACAGAATCCTTAGATATTGTGCACAAATAATAAGAAGATACCAAAGTTTAGATGTACTTGTCGTTTTTCTCAATAATCTAAATAGAAATTCGCCAGTTTTAGGAAATACCTTCGGTGTATGACAGAGATAGTCAAAATTGATGACATATGGCCTTAAGGGCATATATCACTCATTTTCATCTGTCTTTCTCACTCTTTAAGGATGTTTATTTAGCTCTGTCTCTCTCGCCCTCGTTGCAAACGAATCGACTGACATATGGCCTTAACTCAACATAAATTTGTATAACATTTTCGTTCTTTTCAATTCCACACAAGATTTCTTGCAAAAGAATAAATTCCATTCAATTCTTTTGAATACTTATCAACATACCATTGAAACAATTTAGCTGCATGTTTAAATTTAAAAATCGTTTGAAATCTTTTTGCTACGTAAAAACTGAATTGTTTTCGGACGCAAAAGCCATTCAGTTTTCATTGTGACGGATGGAACTGTAAAGAATTGAAAAACTTTCTATGAATTCCTTTTCGCTAGATATTATTTACAGTGACAACAACAGTAAATCAAGCCGTAAAAAACAAAAATATATACTTTTACGTATTGAACGTGAACCATGTACACTAAGTTAATGCACGTAGTATACTTATGTATATGTTGCATCAATCGTTGAAATTTTCTTCTTCCGTTCTTCAGAATTGCATACTGCTTCGTAGGCACATACGGGATCGAACAAAGTCCGTACCCAAGGGTATGACACTTTGTATATGATATGAATAAAATATTGTCCCCGCTAAATGCGGGAGGCTAAATATGGAGGATTGTTAGAAATAATATTCCAGTAACATTACTACGATGTTACATATTATTGAGTAATATTATATACTATTAGGTTAGGCATGTACGTTTTCTAGAATTTTTCGAAAACATGCACTGTCGCAAATTTTAAGTTTAAATATGGTTTACAAAAAGTTATCCTATAATCTCAGAATATTCATGACTATTATTGTAATATTACTATAATATCGTATGTCCCGCTTAAAGTAAATCTTATGTAATAAATATTCATGAGTATTATATAAATATTCAAAAAAAGTATTAATAATAAATTAATACAAAAAAAATGTGTTGGAAAAAAGAATTGAACTTGCATTTTTATGCAAAATATATGTGACATATATATATATATATATAAACATATATGGGGTATATATGGTAACATATGTTTTTATATTTTGCTGAACATATATGTAAACATATGTGTGACTTATATGCAGGATACATTGAGAGAAATAGATTGTTAAATCCACAATCTTGCTATTAGAATTTGATTGTTAAAAAGTAGATTGTTGATTTGATCAGATAGATATTCAAATCAACAATCTAGATTGTAAGTCAATAACGATGGCTCGTGCGGTCAGTGATGTGGTCGATATAATCGATTTGCAGCGCAAGCGTGGAGAAACATAACCTCTTTCACTTGTCACGTATTATGATCAGTTGTGCAGAAGGCCGATTTTTACAAGTTTGTGCAAGGTAAATTTGATTATTATTAGGAATTTTAAATAAAGTCAAAAGTGACTGTTCATTAGGAAGTTTTATTATTTTATCTTAATAAGCAACCTTCCTTAGTAGTTAATTAATTCCATTTCATACATGTATATGTAAACAATGACAGCTTTTCACAATAGACGATATGTCTAAAATATTAGAGACATTTAATCTGTCGATATTGATAAAAGTTTTCCAAGGTAATGGTTTTTATTTTATTGATATTTGTATTCAGCAATTGATGAATATTTTATACCTAAAATATACATTGAAAAACATTTTCTATTTTAAAAGTTCAATAATTGACAATTGTAGAATAAGCAATTTTGAAATTGTATATTAATTAAAATTAATATAATTAAAATTAATAAAAATAAAATAATTATATATTAATTAAAAAGAACTTTTCAAGTTATTTATTTGTTTTGCGTTCTGATAATTGGAATAATGGGAGAATGAAATCTTTCATTATAATTATATTTAAATATGCAGATTGTTAAAATTTTTTACAATCTACAGATATTCGAATCGAATAACTCAGATATTCATTGCAAGTGTATAGATTGTTCCTTTAACAATCGATTTCTCTCAATGTGTGATATTAAATAAGCTAAAGGATATAATTAATGTATACACTTTTTTTTTATTTACGTAAACAGTGAAGTGTATTTTTATACTTATTCATTAAACCAGTTTCATAAACTTTTTATACAGAGTGGTAAAAAGTTCGTACACGTCTGATCTAATAATATTGAGTAATTGCATATTGTATCAAAATACCAAAAAATACGTGTTCACTATTTTTAAGTATTCAAAAGTGGTCCAAAAGTTCGGAAATAGTCAAACATGTCGAGTAGCAAACATTGTATAAAAGAACAAAAAATACATCTTCAATATTTTTAAAAATGATATGCAATGAGATAAAGCTTGATGCCCTTTAATGCCTTAAATGAAGACTTGACTTTACTTTAATTTTTTAACGTTCCATTTTTAAATCAAATAATATCAGTGTGTTGATTTTTACGTATTTTATAGTTTGACAGTTCAGTACTTTTAATAGAATAAACTGACAAAAAGCTTCAAACACCAAATTTACTTTAAATTGAAAAATGTGTCTATTATAATTTCTAATGAATTCATTGATTGAACGGCGAGAGGATATTATAAATGTTTCAAAATTTGTTATAAAGTTAGATTTCTGAATTCAGTATAAATAAAAGAAAAAATTCTGTTTTTGACATTTCTTGGTGTTATATGAAACTGTAAAATGTTCAGAAATTGGCATGCTGTTATTATCCGATAAAATTCTTTAGAGATAAATGTTTTAGATAAAAGTTATGCATTTTGTTTTAATAAGTCAACATGTGGGGGACAATATAATGGGTAGAGTTTGGTATCGTAGGGTAGCTTTTTTAAAACAATTAAATACGCCGTTTTTTGTTTTCTGATCCGATATGAATTTTTCGAGATATTTGACCGTTTCCAGACTTTTCGTATGCCTTGCATACCAAAACTGTTGCGATTGAACAGCGAACATAGGCAAATGCAACATCACTGTGTGTAGACTTAGTGAAAAAAGAGGGTCATAGGAGCTTTCTGATTCTAAGTATAGTTGGCGTCGTTGTTATTTTATCAATGTTTGTATGTCATTCTATGCTGGTTGGTATTTTTGATGGCGGATATTATGGCCACCATTAAAATTGGGAGCTTATTTTATGATTGCACCAGCCCTGTGCAACGGACGCTTCGAGCCATGCCTCTTAAAATCTTATGCATCTTATGGCAGGCGAACCGCGTACTAACGCTCCA
>JABFOT010000007.1:0-15738 GCA_022817765.1 Aneuroscelio sp. ZL-2020 | reverse complement strand
GGAGTTAGTTTAATCAACTGATATCTAGTTGATTCAACTATCATTTCTTTCAGTGTAGATGCTAAATATGAAAAAAATAATGTAACATAAAAGATGATTTTAATTATAAATTGTTTTAATTCTATAGGAACTATATATACTTTTGAAGATAAAGAAAATTATAGTTCTAATAGAAGTCAAACAATTCAAAATTAAAATCATTCTTTCATCTATAGTTTAACATAACGAATTTTAGAAATTAATTAAAAATACACTAAATATAGTAAAACCGAGCGATGAATCCTCTTAATTGTAAAGAATGTATCTTTGAATGTCTATATTATATATTTATAATATTAAAAAATATCTAAAGACACTCATAGCATCTAGAATGTTAAGAATATTCTAAATAAAATGCACAGCACAGAAAAGAGGTTCAATATCAGTACCTGTAATGTTTTAAGATCTTAATTTTTATACTGAAAAGTAAAAAAAGGTATGGGTTTAATTAAAAAAAAACATTATTTATATAAGTATGATACAACTTTATTACATTATGTAACGGAAAATTTTGCAATTTTTGTTTTTTCTTTTTTCTTCGTTGAAATTTTTACAAATCTGTCTCATGCGAAATTGTATATAATAAAAAACTATATAAGGAACAATCTCATTTTTATGTATTGTACATGGGAAAGATAGTATATTTTTATCAATTATTTTATCTACAACTGCATCCAATACATTCTTATGATGACAGTGTTCCTGAAAAATCATTTCAATATTACTTAAAAAGAAGTAAAAATTTTTATTTATATGAATAAGTTTTCTGCTTTTAATTTTCAAAATGGCATCTTCCCGTGCTGACCATTTATGTTCTGTTAATGCTTGTTCGCATACTCTGCAATTATAGATTTTCATAATATGATTTATAAAAAAGCCGGTCATATAATATAATATACATTCTATAAATTCTGGTTGTGAGTAATCATGTTCAATGACATCTTCTACATCCCAATCAGCATCAGATATACAAAATTGTAATCTATCTTTTACAAATTTTAATGCACTGTCATGATTGGTTAAAAATATACTTTTTATATTGGCCAAAGATATTAAAGGCTCTTGTTTGTCATTTTTTGTTATTGTACAATTTCCAGTTGCAGGAGGTTTTATAACTGCATACATTGATAAAATTTTATACAACTGTAAAAATGTTGGTGTCGCAGGATGATCGTTGCATCCTCCTGCAAGTCTTAATGTACCAAAAAATTTCTAGGGAAAAGGAAGAGGAAACTACAGTTACATTAAATCATAAAACTTATTATTAAGACCATGTGTCAGTAGTTTCATCTATCTTCGGCCTATACTTAATGTATTTCCAACATATAGAGAATTTCTAAGGGACAAACAAAATATATTTGCAAAACTTTGAGACCTCCTTATAATGTGTGTAAAATATCTAAGAAATTCTTTATTTTTTGAAAATGCGTTGAGTGTATGATGAGGACAAATGAAATTGGTGACACATAGCCTTAAGACGAAATAAAAGTTATCGATCACAAAAGTATTGATTTGTTCAATAATATCGTCAAAACATTTCTCTCATGACTGTAGTGAAATTTATTAAAAATACAGTGTTTGAATTTCTTCTAGTGACAAATATTGATATATGTGATTGAAAAGATAATATTATACGTAACCACAAAATTATCCTTTTCTTAAGTCAATATTGAAACATATAAAAAATATAAATGATTTTAATGTTTATATTTAAATATATAATTTATGAATATGATTCAAAATAATTATTATTTATTAATATTAATTAATTAGTATTATCCTGCATACAAAATTTACATTATTATTACAAACAAAATAAATTATTACAAATCTTTTAACGATAATAATTCAATATACACGAAGTATGTAATCTGATTATAGTTTTATTTCATCTTAAATAATATAGTTCTTTTACAAATTATACTATTAAAATATTTATTATATATTTTAATAGCATATAATATTGATTATATTTATTTAAATATGTACAATAGAGGGAAAATGAATCTTCAGACCATTAATTTTCATTAATTATATAAATGAACGATACAATGTCAAGTGTATACTATTGATTATGTTTTACAATAATATTCCACGGCCGATAAATTTAAAAGCACTTAAATTTTAAGAGTAACATTGATTTTTATTAAATCATTAAATAATTTTTATTAAAGTTCTTATTAATTTGATAAAACTTATATTTTGTAAATTGTATATCATAATAATACCCTTGTAAAACAAAATTTTAGGAACATATAGTAACAATATATGGTTTCATAAACAATATATTGACAATATGTGAAATATTTTTCATATATGTAAAAATGTTCATATATGTGGTCAACATATAGCAGCAACATATTGTCAATATATTATGCAAAGAAACACATATTCAAACATCTATTAATAGATTGTCAACATATTATCATTATATTATTACCATATGGTTAATTTATTGTACATATATGTTACGTTTTACTAGGGTACTTATATCTGAAAAATGTTAAATTTGTGAAAATAATACTCGGTCCGTATTGATATATGGAATGAACTGAAGTTAATTGCAAATGAAGGAGTCCTATGGCGTTTTTCATTTCCAACAATATTTTATATTAATAAAGGACGCACTTATACGAGTTCAATTGCCTGTCCTATATTAATATAAAATATTGTTGGCAATGGAAAACGCCACTAAAGATAAAGTTGAAAATACATGTATTTCACATACATGCCAAGTTTGACTTTTAACAGCACGATTCATAATAAGCTCTATTGTATTGTAATAGAAAAATTATTATTTTAAAAATTATGACTTTTTACTAAAACATTGACTGAAATATAATATTATTCAATTATAAGTCCCAGATGCAAAGAAATGGTTGATGCAAGTAGATGCAAGTTTGTGCAAGTGATTTACCCAAAGTTTATATTCAAATATGATGGAAACTTTGCTCCTTGAAATTTGAGTGCAACTTTTTTTGACTGGGAATTATAAACTATTAAAAGATCAAATTAATTCTCATTAAATACAATTAATGAATAGTATGATATTGTACAATCAACAATAATAACATTTAAATTACAGTAATACTCAAACATAAATTAAAAACCACTTTTAAAGTTAAGATTAGTTTATGACTTACAGAACAATTTAATATGTTACATATACGTGAAAGTAAACATAAATATTATGTATATAACTATAGTTCTTATATATATACATATATATTAAGTTATCGACTATAAAATTCCCGACTTTGAATCAGAAGTTTGGTTCATTATATCTTACTTGAAAAAAAAACTAAAAACATCGTAAAGTTAATTCATGTATTAGTCCAATTTATTGATATTCATTATTCTGGCTGGCAATGAATGTTAAAAAAAGAATAAAAAAATTCAGAAAGCAAGAAGTTCTATTTACAATACAGAAAATCAAGCAATATAAAAAAATATTTACGCAATATAAAAAAATATTTACGCAATATTTAACAAATGTCATTAATATCATAATTTATTATTTTTGTACCAACTGAATCTCTCTTTTCCTTGAATCATTAAATAAGAAAATATAATTATTATTAAATTAGGTCATTGCATATCCAACTGAAGTAATAAATCTTATATATTGTATAATAAAAAACTTATGACTTATGACTTTTGGTCATGAATAATACAATGCAGATCAAAAGATTAAGCTCACTATTAAATATATTAGTTTATCCATTTTGAAGATGCAGTAACTTCCCCAACAGAAACAAACTGCTGAAGGTAGAAATTAGATTGATTTACGTAGATTATACGTTTATTAAACATTGAAATGTCCGCATAAATGGAGCAATATGCGTTGAAATTAGTTAGATAATACAACTAACTAATTAAATAAACGTAGAATCTATCTAAATCAACCTAGTTTCTACCTTTAGCAGTTTGTGTTCTGTTGGGGTTTTGGTTCAAGGTACGTTGACTAAAATCATTAACAACATATATTTTATGCATCTTTCGTTCATGTTCCATAAGTCATACATATAATGTATTATTTGTTATTTACTACCCATCTGAAGAGATCCAGTTAATTTCAGGATTATAATTGAAACCGGAATCCTATGGAAATTTGCAACAGAAATTTCCAGGCATTTATAGATACAGAAATAGAATTTTTCGGTTGTAAGTTGGATGTATCTTGATTGATGTAAATGGAATTATCCAGGAGAATTAAAAAATAGATTAATCTGGAAAATTAGATTCTGCAAATAATAACCTGGGTAATTCCCGTGTATTCCTGGTATCTAAGATAAATAACTTTGCAGATTAATCTATTTCTTTAATTCCCCTGAAAAATTCCATTGCAAATAAAATGCATGGAAATTTGTTGCAACTGAATCCTTTCAGTCGGATTGATTATATCCATAAATACTACTGTATAATTACAAATATTTTTAAAGAAAGGAGAATGACATCGAACCTCAAGTGCATCTTGGTTTAGTTTACCGGTTAAAATATATGGACAATTGTAGTTGTCAATTAGATATGACGTTATATTTATCGTGGACAACAAAGTTATTCGCAGACCTTCAGCAGTTTGTCGTGTTAAAAATAAATTTTGTGGGATTTCTTTCTTTTGAACAGATCTTTCCCAGGCATCTAATTTTTTAAGACTGTTCCTTAAAATCTGAAAAGGAAAGAATCAAACTTTCAACATAATAAAACAATTATGAATATTAAATACAACTAAATATTACATATTTTATAAAAAGTATACATTTTTTTAATGTTCTTTTCAAAAATTAATGAATAGTATTATATTGTATTCATAAAATAATAATATTATTTCATATAAATAAATAATATCATATAGCAATGTATATTTCAAAATATATAAACTCAATGTTAAAAGTGAGCACTTTAATCTTACATTCATATGACAGCTTGTTGATGTTAATCCAAGATCTGCTGAATTGTTATTTAAAGCATCGAATAAATTATTTATCCACAAGCAAAAATCAATTGTCCCATCACAGTCCTTTAAATTGTTATTGTGTTTCTTGTAAATTTGCAGTCCGTGAGCAACAGATTTACTAAAAACCTGTATAAATTAAATCTGTTATTTGGAGTTATTAAATGTCTATTAGTAAAATAAATATCAAGTAGAGATATACAGTGTATAAATAAGATCAGGGGCTTGATTTTTGAAATTATCGTGAAAGTCACAATCGTTAGACAAACGTCAATCGAATGTGGCAACATCGCATCGGAATTGTTCCCGAATGTTTACTTCATCTTAGTAAGTGATATTTAATAGTGCTATCGAGCTTGAGGAAAGAATTCGAAAATTAAAATTACACATTAAAAATCGTGCACTAATTGACACTACTCGTGCACACTTCCGATGCATTTGAAATGGATGTGTTCGGACTTAGTTTAACCATTGGCTAAAGCCGGCTATAACCGAAGTCAGAACGGCTAAAAGTCGCTGTAGCCGACAACAAAGTCAGAGTATATATATTTCTGAGTAATATATATATACTCTGAGGTAATTGTTAGTATATATACAATTTTGAGTAAATATATATATTCAGAAGTATATATACTCAAACTGTCAAAATCTTAATTATTAATTATACTATATTACTATAACTCTCAATACACTATTTTATTATTTAGTCAGATAATTGTCAAATATAACGAAAAATATTGGAATCATCGGAATATAAACGAATTAAGCTAAACTGCCGATATCGACATCAACCAATTACAATCATATTGTAGCAATGTACAGCTTCTAAATACTTTGGTCAGAACATAGAAGAAAATTTATATGCCAACAATAAAAATTGTACTTGTCAATTATTTTTTATGAGTACAACTTTTCAATTTGGCAAACAATAACCTTTAAATAAAAATATTTTTCTTTATTTCAATGAATGAATTCTATTTTTCTTAAATTAAATCAATAGTATTACCTGAGCAGCATGTCGAACTCTCATTTTTGTAGCGGTATTTAAATGAATGTGAGAGTATGTTAATTTTGGACATAACCGAAAATCAGCAGGTAACGCACTATCTTCATTGTATAAAGATTCAAAATGTGACCACTTTATAGTATTTACGTTTACGTCAGTCTGAAATAAAATATTGAATCTGATACATATCAGTTATATAGACATGATCATTTAATATGTACCTAACATATATACACAAATAAATACTAATAATTTTGTTTTCTTAAAGAAAGTCAATAAACAAATACATCTTTCTCATACATTTTTATTTTTTCTATAAATTAATTTTATAATAATTTATTTATACAATTAATATATTACATTTTAGTTCTTCGTTAGAAATATTTAATAATACCGATAATATTTCAGCAAAATAACGAACTATTTATAATTAGAATATGTATTTTTAAAAAAAAATTTTGAAATATATTTCAAACATTAATTATGTTTATCTTAAGTGTAACATTATATTACCTGATATTCTCCATTGTTGCTTAAACGATTTCGAATAGTTTTCAACAAATGAGGTGTGTCCGAAAACACAAAAATTTTTCTTTCTGAATTAACAGGATGGCTAAAATAACACTGTTCATTTCCTAATGCACCACACACACCAAATTGCTGCCAGAATTTTCTGTTTGTTGCAGCTCCGTCACTAATAACACCATGAACAAGTGCAGTTGTTTTTTCTAACACCACAATGGCTAAATAATTATTCATTTATAAAAACATGATTAGATATGATATATAATAGATGTAGAAACTTATTATAATTTCGCCATACACATAAACGTGCGCAAAATCATGCTGCGTGGGCTTTAACCCTCTATTAATTTAGAAGGGGGCCTCATAGTATCAGATACCCTGATAGAAAAGTTTACCTCAAAATATCAGAAGAATATCTGCAGGATATTGTAATATTATGAGAATATTTTTGGGATATCTGGATTATCTCGAGATAATTTTTCTACTAGAGTAATAACAATTTTTATTTCTATAATAATGTTCAAAACCTAATAAAAATTACGTATTTAGTGTTTATATATATATATTTCATATACTTTAGTGACGATGTAATAAAGTTATGTTAAATAAACAAATGAGTAAATATTATTCTATACTTATTCTACTAATAGTTTCTTTTATCTATTTGCATGTAACATGGGTCATATGTAAATATAACAATTTAATGGAAAAGGATGCCCAGAAATATAATTACTACTCCATCCTTTGTTATCGTTTGCACACGTCTACGGTTATATATGAATTAAGGAATGAAAAATAGATATTTTATACAGAGGTCATATTCTAAAAATTCCATATAATTTAAAGAAGTAGATTTAATGTAAGCGATTTGCATAAAATTTACATAAAGGTAACTCCTCATTGGTAAGCTTTATTTACATAAATCTTTGATGTAATCCGTTTATATTAAATTTACATCCAATTTATATAAATACAATTACATAAATCGTTAATGTAATTTTAAAATGCAATGTTTAAAATACTCTATTTTTGAAGCTTTTTAATTTATGTTAAATATGTAAACGATTTATGAAAATAAACAAGCACAATGAGGAGTTATCTTTACACACAATTTACATAAATCGTATACATGGTGTTTACATAATATGTACATAAAATTTGCATAAACCTGGCTACTAGGGTAATTCTTGTTTAATTTTGCTTTGCAATTAAAATCTTTTTATAATCTCTTTATATGAAGAGTGGAAAGATATACATCTGTGATTTGTGTATTATAAGTAAATATTATATATATATATTTCTAACATGTACAAGAAAAGTTGTTCTTTTCCTCATTATTTTTAGTGGGAAAAACGCCTCATTTCTCTATAGTGTGGAGAAAAGAAGAAACTCTTGGGAAAAGTTATACTTTTCCCACTCGTGACTTCTTTTCCCCACACTGTAGAGAAATGAAGCGCTTATTCCCACTGAAAATAATAGCAAAAAAACATACTTTTCTTGTACTTGTTGGAAAAAATATTGTGTGCAACACGTGTGAAACATTTATGAATGCACTCTTGCGTGATGGCAGCTCTCGCTTTGCTCGAGCTGCCAACTTCACGCACGAGTGGAATCATAAACTTTTCCCACTTGTTGCACAATATACTAATATAAGTGAATATATATAATAAGTCAACTATTTAATACTTTCTCTATTCGTGTCACTTAACCCATTATACAGTGATATTGACACTGTTTCATAGCACACTTTAAGCGAAAATAAACGAATTTCATTTTTTGTCACTTAGCCCATTATAACTTTTCACTCTTCATATTTATTTAATTGTTAATATTTACTCCAAAAATATATATTTTTGTAAAATGTAAAGAGATGTGGTATAATGTTTTATAAATACTCTTGCAAATAGTACACTTTCTTAAAATATGTTTTGAATGTATAAAAATTATATTTTAGAAATACCTTTAATAATAATTTGTGATAACGTGATACCATCAACAGGTCCCCTTGATGCGAATACGGCAATAGGTTGTGCATAATTATCAAATAAAGGTTGAAATAATAACACCAAGCCATGATTAGCTGTTTCATTGTAGTTACGATTTGCGTTGTCACCAAAATCTGTCAGTCCAGTATATGATAAATTTGTTGAAGAAACGCTCAAACTTTCACGAACTGACATTTCGTCAATAAGCAGTACACCATGCTTTTGAATTTCAGATTTTCCATTGAAAGAAATTTTTAATAATTCATAAAATTTTGGATCAAAGCCGCAACTGATTTTAACCATAGAGAGATACCTACAAATTTATTATTAAAATAAATAACCCTAATAACATGAGATATTCTAAAAATATTCAATGTCCACCCAAAATAATATTCTCAGAATATCACCAAAAATTATAATCATAGGATATATAAAAGATATTTCTGTTAATACAAAATATATAGTATTAAGCGAATATCTCAAGACATCTCTACAATATATCTGTATATCCTATGAATATTATCTGCGATATTTTCAGTATATTATTCAGGGTGCACATTCAATGTACGATATTTTGTGCTATAAGAGATAATTCAAGTAAAAATTATTGATCGATTATTTATAATTATATTGCTTTATATAATATATTTATAACACATTAACATTTATTACTACTTAGGGTGGAGATGAGTATTCTAATATTATGCTAGCAAGTATGTATGAAAGATAATATAATGCTTGCATAATATTAGTATAATGTGAGCGCATGCATTATTTTACTGCCATGCATGCTGACAATATTCTGACACATTTGCAAGCATAATGCAAGCATGGTAGCAATTTACAATGTAGCATTTTATCTTTAATTTTATAATTTGTAGGAGTATGTAAACATTGAAGAAAGGTTATAATTCATAATTATAGAAAAAATTATGTAAATTCAATAACTTGTTCAAATTTCGATTATTAATGTTATTATTAATATTAATAAAATAGCTGTTCTTAACTCATAACTTTAGATAGATATTAATATAATATATTTGTTTACTGTTAATTACGTGACTAATGAAATTTCATTATTTTAAATGATATTAATAAAGATTTCATATATATAACTATATGTTGATAAAAGTTATTCACTAATTATTATAATTATAACCTTTCTTCATTGTTTATATACTTGTACAAGTTATAAAAGTGGGTTATATATAAAAATCTGTCTTTCAACAAAAATTCTAGCATAAATGAGTATTTTCTTTTTACACGCTAATAAATATATAATTAATATAAAATAAAACATAATTTTCATTAATTTCCTCATATAAATTTTTATTACAAATACAATGTACAACCTCTGCATATTCTTTGATTTGATTTTGACCTTTAATGTAAATGAAGCATAACTTTGATGAGATTCTGAAATAAGAAAAAACGTAATTCCGCTCCAGGTATTAACAGAGTACCAGTGATTGACAACGTGTTATTATTATTAGTAAAAATAAGATTATTTGTTGTTTGTTATTTGTTCAACAATTATGTTGAAGTAGTAATTTAAAGTATTCTATTTATATTTCCAAATATTTACATGAAAAAAATCAGTAAATATATTTAAAAAAATATTATCAATAACTACAACATATCATTTGCTTCGTTTTCTAAAGAAAAATATATTATTCTGTTCATGAAGAATTGCAAGTACCCCATTAAATAAATTAATAATATAAAATATTTACACGAAGAAAAAATACGCTACAAATGATAAAATATGATGCCCGGCAGTTCTCTGACATACTATTTTGACATTTTTTAATAAAAAGTATAATTTGAGCATGATCAATACAAACATATATAAATTTTATAGGTATGATCATTTAAATTATTTAAAATATAACAATAATTAATATTGATTTATTTTATAGATCAAATTAACTGTATTTAAAATATATTTTGGGAATAAAACATGACATATTAATCATTAAGAATTTTAATTTTGTATACAATAGAATACATAAAATTAAACAATTTTTGTCTATCGAATAATTATTTGTAACTATGAAACGAACTGAAAAAGTTACCTTCGAATACTCCGAACAGATGGTAGAGCAAGAATCTGTTGATCTTTTAAAAATCTATAAGACTTAGGCGATCGTATGTGCAATAATAAACACATTATAATCCAGTTTTCAGAATATCTTGCACCTTTACAGTTACTTAGTCTTGAAGCACTAATAATTTGCTTGATTGCTTCTTTTTGAATTGCAGGTATATTTTTATTATTGAATATAGATATTAAATCAGTATTTGATAATTCTGATAACGTTTTTTCCATATCTGCTAAGCGCACCTGTAAAGATTCATTTGATTTTTGAATATTTTCATTATATTTTCTTAATTCATAATTTTTTTTCTGAAGATCAACAATTTTACACTCTGCCTTGTCTAGTATATTGTCTAATTTAATTCTTTTCATTATCTTTTCTTCATTAGCATTGTCGCTCAATATTTTTCTTTTTTTATTGATTATATGTCTTAAATTGGCACAAAATACACAACGTTTGCTTTCGAGAATTAGTAAAGGACACTTTACATGTCTGTATGTGTCATATTTATCAATATACACAGTTGAACTATTTAAATCGACATCACTTTTCCGACCATCACAAATATCATATAAATCGAAGGCACGAATTATCTTATAAATATCATCTATACAATTAATTCTGGAACATTCCATATTGATTTTGGTTATATCTATTAATTTTCCTACACATTTAATAGAACAATTTAAATCGTTTGTGATAAAAATTTCCTTTAGTAAAACGTCAAATGGTTCTTCATTGATTACATCATATTCCGACTGGCAAATATGTATAACCAGTGAGCCATTTCTTGAACGACTTTCTTTCTTCGTCCAATGTGGGAATAAATTAATAATTTCAATGTTTCTTAATTCATTAAATATGTATGTATTAGTTGGAAAAATAATTTCCTCGGTTCCTTGAATACTGTCATTCTTTTCCACACCACAAGATGAAACATATGCATCTTTTGGATTAACAGACAAATCCGGTTGATTCAGTGACTCTGTCATCCCATATTTCTCAGAAATTATCGTTTCCGCTTGCATTTTTTTTATATCATTAGCATTAGTTGAATTTACATCTTTATAAGAAAGTAAATTTTCTGGAACATGTGGCAGAAATTCTTTGCTTTTTTCTATTTCTTGATTTTTTTTTTCTACTTCAAAATTGTCTACAATATCACAAGAATTTTCTTTTTCATTATAATCAAAGTTAGGTTTAAAAATATCACAAATAAATTCCTTGACAGGGACAGCTCCACTTTTTAACTGGAAACGTATATAACCAACCTGAAAGAGTAAAAAGTTGGTACCTATAACTTGTTTTGAAACAAAATTGGTGTCCATATTAAAAAAATGTTTCTATATTTATATACCATAATAATAATAATGTATATTAATAATAGTAAATTATATACAATAATAATAATAATTTATATACAATAATAAGCTAAAAGACCCAATTACTACTCACTTTATATCAATCATATTATATCAAATATAAATTACATTTATAAACTGTTACTAGAGAACTGCAAATTCTTGGGGAAAAAAATGAAATATAAATATATCAAATTATGGCAAAGACTGTGCTGTTTATGTTTTTACACATAAAAGTAGTTCTATTTTCAAAGTTTTGCTGATTCTGGAAGACAAAATAACAAAAAATTACTATTCAAATTCTTTTACATTGTTTTATAATAAAATTGAATAAGTAGAAATTAGATTATTTTAATATTGATCTTCTGCTATTTTTACTCATTGTTACTTTCATTAATTTTCAAAATATATATTCAAAATTTAATTTTTATTTTTCATACTTTATTTTTAATTACAATTTAATATAATTATTGTGTTATTTATTTCAAAAAAGTAAAAATATTGGAGAATTAAACAATTATTACGAATAATGAGTAGTAAATGATACATGCAGTGAGTAGAAATTGGAGTAACCTGTTTTTCTGCGAGTAGAAATTAAGGTATATTTATGTATTATATAATTGATATTTTTTAATAAATAAGACTTCAATAAAAATATCAGTTTATTTGATTGTTTAAATTAATATGAAATTTTGACAAAATTGTATAATTTGTTTTGATTCAAATTGTCTGAAATATTTTTTAGTTAATTTTTTTAACATGACAATAGTCTTAAATAAGTAGTAATTGGGTCTTTTACCTTATATAAAAAACTCGAAACTTACATATTATTGCATAACTTTTTAAATTAATTACACATTTTATAATGTACAATATATTAACGTACATATGATTACAATAATTATTTATTATTTTATGAATAAAATATGTTTATTTTAATTTTATTTCTATAAAAATTAATTTCAACTTTTTATATATCAAAAGTAAAAGAACAGAAATGTAAATTTATAAAAGTAAAATATTAAAACTATTATAATAAATTTCAAATTATATAAAATATTCAGATTCAGATTCAAGATTTAATGTTGAAATCCAAGCAAACAAATAACAATTTACATCAAAACTGTATAATAAACTACGGTTTAATTGCATTTAAAATAAATACTGGACACTTACATCACAAGAATTTTTTTTTCCCCCTTCATAATATTTTTGAATGATATCCGAATTATTAAAATGTTTGTCACACAAACGATGTTTCAATGTTATTTTGAAAAAAGGGAACACAGTTTTAATTATATTTTGCCACTGTTCAATATTTTTTTCGGTTACACGAAAAAAATGTCTATATTCAAAATTTGTTTTATACCCTGAGGTACAATTCGGCAAACAGCATGTGGGCATATTTCAAATTTGTTTACTGTAATTTGACAGCTACGATTGAGGTTATATCCATGAATCGCGCCCGCAGCAGAAATCCAGTGGTCTTTACGGCAGAAAAATTGTCCAACGTACACGAGTCGTGATTGTAGATCGAGGGGGCTGGGAAAACTTTCAGCACTTATTATTGGTGACTCACTGTCAGCAGAAGCATTGATTGGTTATATCATATCCCAACTGCCATCACTGTAAAGTATATACAAGTATCACCCCGTTGCTCTGGACCAATTTTCAGCGGCAAATTTAAAATACAATGACTATAATCAGTACCAAGGGAGTGACACTGCCATATACATATATAGGAATTGCGTGACCCCTTAACTGGTCCAATTTGTTTTGAAAATTGTCTGCAGGCGGCGCTTATACCCGCGCTGAGAAAATGTAACCTACATTTTCAGTTTGTGTTTTGGAGCTGTTTATGAAAATTTTTAACGTCACACAATATAAAACTAAAATGCCAGTGTGTTGTGTGAAAAGCTGTACCTCAGGATACAGAACGAATTTTGAAAGACGTCACTTTTTCTGCGTCCCCAGTGACAAAAGTCGTCAGAAAATATGGCAAGAAAAAATAGGAAGACCTATAAATAATAAAATAAGTGTGCGAGATAAACATTTTTGGAAGGCGATGTCCTATGGGCAAAAGAATTAAAATCTCCTGATGGAGTTGTAATGTATACTGTAAGAATCTTTTATATTTATTTTAAAATATATAGTTATTATTGCAGTTACTGTTAATCTAGTAAACGAAGACCGGTAAAAAGATCAGTAAAAAAGAAACGTGATTGAAATTTCATAGAGTCTATCGATTTTCGACGATTAAATAAAAAATTGTATTTAGTATCTTCTTTCAATGTATGTAGTAATAAACATATTACAAGTGATGGAAATATACAGTCTTCTATTTCCAATAGAATATAAATATTTTCCTCACAGGGGAAACACACTGAAGTGTTCATTCGATATTTGCATGAACTATTTGTTTCACTTCTTTTCAATTCATAAATAAAAAAAATATTTATATTGTTTTATCAGTGCTTTAATGATATTTAATGTAAAGTTAATACTATGTTTATATGTGCATTATAATATACAATATTTATACTAACATTTAGTTAATATTTACTTTATTTATATTATCCTTAACACTCTTAAACACTGATATGTATTAATCATGATCCTATGTTTCAGAAACATTATTAAGGTTCAGTGTTGCGTATTATATGAAATATTAATCATTAATTCCTTATGACAGTAAAAATTTTATTTCTATATTACACCAATATTATCTATCAATAAAAATAATTACATTATTTACTGTTGTTAGCAATTCAATTAAATATTTAATACCATATTTTTCAATCATAATTTAATTTTTTAAAAATATTATCATTTTTTAAATATTTTGAAAATACTACTTTTCTATATAATAATCCTAATAGCAAATAATATTTTAAAATATTTCATAATATTGTATCAATATTATTTGCCCATGAAGAATATTTTTTTAACATTTTTGGATTGTTAAATATTTTTTATATTTTAAATATTTATTTGATTTAAATTAAATATAATATTTATAAAATTAAATTATTTATACATTTTTAAGTTTAAATAAAATGTGAAATATTAATAAAATATTGATAAATTATTTTTAAAATATTAAACAAAAGTATTTATACTATATCTTATTTGTTGGACAAATAACATAACAGAAAATAATATTAATAATTTAATATTTTCAAAATATTAAAAAAATGTTTTATAACATTTTTAAAATATATAATGTTCTTAAAGAAATAATATAAGCTTTATTAAGGAATTTTGAATTTTTTCTTTTAATATAACTTTCAGTATTAAAAAGTAATTATACATTTCTTTCAGACATGTTTATTTGAATGAATTCAACTTTAAACTTAATTTTAATTTTTAAATTTAATTCAAAATAATCTAGCATTATTAATAAGATTATTTATATAATTTTCATTTATCCTGTCATTTTCAACATGCATTACGTATATTTTCGTATAATGAACAATTGCAGGTTATGTTTCTCTATGATTAGCGCGGGTGTGTTGTGCCACTTAAGAGGACGCATATGTTAGGTGAGTGTCAGTCCCCTGAAGCAATGTAATCCATAGCGCGTGGCGCCTCTATAATCTGTACTGTTGAACTAACAGAAAAAAAGGATAAAAGATACATGCTTCTTTCTTGGTTAAACGTCACTGGACTGACCTAACTCATTTAAATTAGACTTGAATCTGCGCGAATTTTAAATGTTGAAAATTAAATTTATGAATACATTAATTATATAATTTATATAATAAATAAA
>JABFOT010000006.1:0-16549 GCA_022817765.1 Aneuroscelio sp. ZL-2020 | reverse complement strand
TACAATTTTATAATATTTTCTATTTTCCATTTAAATTCGTAATAGCAGACAGCTCGCAGTGAGCTTGTTTACTAATCATTGGCTGAAACACTATCGGAACTGAAAATGGCGGAACCAATCAAAATTTGTACTCGTTTATTCATACCAGCCCTATGACACTTAGTATATTTCCAATGATAAATCTATTTCACAAAACAACCATTTAAAATTGTGGCGCCACGTATGTTATGAGGCGACCGAGGCGACCGGCTTGACAGGCTTGATGTTCAAAATAGTAACCTCAAATCACCTCAAATTTATATGCTAATACGTGAATGATTAGATGTAATCAGGTTAAACAAAAAATTCCAAAATGCCACGAAAATGTATCGTGACTGGTTGTACAGCAGGATCGTCAAGTGATTTTGATAAAGTGCACTATTTTACAGTACCTACGGATCCTGAAAGAGCCAAATTATGGCAAAAGGCGTGTTTAAAGAAAAATATTATTCTGTCGACAAAACATGCCTTTTGTGAGAGACATTTTCATAAACACGAAATTGAAAAAATAAAAGAATTCAAAAATGCCTCAGGAGTCGTTGTTGCAACAGTAAGTGAAAAATCAATATCAATTTTAATTCATTGCTTCAATTTGCAATTAAGACAAACTTTTGAAGTTTACAATGTTATTATTGGTTAATGTCTGCAATTTTTAATAAATTAATACAAATAAATTCTTTTCCAACCTTTTTTATCACACCAATACAATTAAATAATTATTTAATAGAGTTCATAACGCTTTGACTATATAATTAAGTCGATTGAGTCGTCTACAGATCTGTAATTTAATGACATTAGACATCTTCAATATATAAAACAAACATTAAACTTGAAAAAATTTATTACTCACTTATTTCAGAATTATATTTCTAATGAATTAAATACACACATGTTAGCATTAAAAGACTTGTTAATATAAATTATAACATATTGAAATTGTTTCTTAAAATCATAATTGTGAAACAATATACACAATTGATAAATTGTCAATTTATTTGTATCAAATGTTCAAAATTTTCAAGAAAACCATGTAAAATATAATGAGGGAGTATTTACTAAATATCTACAATGTTGGTGTTATTATCTTTAGAAACAAAAATTAATTGATTTTTAATTATATAGAATATATAGAACATTTAAAAATAATACATTATTAATTTGAATTAATAATTTAAAGTTAACATTAAATAAGTTTGAAGTAGTTAAATATATAAAAGTATATAAAAATATAATAAATTATAATCAATTAGTTTAATTTAAAATCATTTAATTTTCAATATATTCAAACTACTTTATATATTTTATTTCTGAAAAAATAATTAGTCAATTATTAAAAATATAATAAATTAAATAAATAAAAATAAATCATAAATTAAAATAAAATAGATCAATATAAATAAATTAACAATTATAAGATAAAATTTAAAAAGTAAGAATTGAATATTAAAAAATTAAATAAATATTTTTCTTAATGGATGAAATAAAGAACTGATTTTAATTAACTATAAATATAATTTTAATATATATCAGTCATTCATTTTTTCGAATTTAATATTTGTTTGAATATATTGAAGATTTCTAGCAGTCAGGATCATATCGAAACATACTAAATTTTATTAATCAATATACTGTATTTGTTTTTTAAAGATACAATTTGTTTTTTAAAGATACAATTTGTTTTCTTTTAATACCTGTGAATACATTGTCTTCTTGATTTAAAATTTTCCAATTTAACATATTCAAACTTGAATTTTCATATACGATAAATTACTCTATCCTGGGTAACAGATACAATAAATTACTCTATCCTATGTAACAGATACAAAATAGTATATTATGTATCAAGAAAGATGAAAACGGAAATTTTTTCATTCATTTTCCATGCTGCATACAATATTTTTTGTCACCATTGCACGTAAAATGCCACTTTTGTAAAACTTCCTAAGGTTTTTTACGGCGTTTTAATAAATGAAAACGTTTTTTTATTTTTTAATAAAAGAACGTTTTTAAATAAATGTTTCAATCAAATTCAATAATAGAAATTTTGTGACCAAGAGGAACAATGAAAAGAATAAAAAATTAAAAAATCAAAATTATTATTTTTTTTTTTTCAATTTTTTGGTATTTATTAACGTTTAAATAGTTAATACTGACATTTAAAAAATTAAAAATTAAAACATTTGTTAATCACATTATGTTTGAAGAAAAATAGCATGTCAAGCTCTGAAGAGACTCATGAATTATGAGCGAAACGTCAGTATTGACTATTTAAACGTTAATAAAGACCCAAAAATTGAAAAAAAGAGAAAATAATTTTGATTTTTTTATTTTTTATTCTTTTCATTGTTCCTCTTGGTCACAAAATTTCTATTATTGAATTGGATTTACGGAACATTTTGGGCAAAAAGATCAAATTTGATTTTAATGTTTCAATCAAAGTTAGAAGTAAAGTCTGGATCGATTGTATTTAATATATAAAAATACATAAAAATTGTATAAAAATATATAAAAATGTAATACGTTTTAATATGATCCTAGCTGCTGGATTTTAATGTTACATTATTTGAATTTTAGATCTATACAAGACTGAATTATACAGTCAAAACGTCATGAACTATATTTAATAATTGTTTTATTGCATAGATCTGGGGGGTTATTCTGTAATTAATCGAATCGCATTCAGTTGATTTTTAACCGAACGCCAGAACCGACAACAGTGTACAAAAAATGCATTTCAGTTTTAAAATCATATTTCTAGGTTGTAATCTTTATAAATGTAAACGTTAATAACATAACATGATTATAGAATGTAGAAAATTATTATTTTAAATCGAAATTGTGAATAAATAAAACGAAGAAAATTAAAAAACAGTGATGCCAGTTCTAGCATTCGATTAAAAATCAACCGAATGCGATTCGGTTAATTACAGAATAAGGCCCCTGCTAAATAAAATATTGAAAAAGAATTTCTTTATATTAATTTACAATGTTAAATTTTACAAATATAAATTTTAGAAACTTTGCCATGAAATTATTACAAAAAACTAATAATTATAATTAAATATGTTAAGAATGTCGCAACACAAAAATATACATAGGTTATAAGTTATATTTTACAATTTTTGTATAATATATACCATCCTATTGAAAAATACTTTTATATACCAATAGGATTGTTTCTAATAATATGTATGTGGTTTCTGTCAGTAGTTTGTTCACTTTCCCATTATTTTTGTAAACATAAAAATAGTTAATAGTCTGTATATATGTATATATCCTAATTGAACGATTTCCATTAATGATATAGTGTTTGTCAAAAGTTTGACCAAACAATTTAAAAGGATATAGCACCTAAGAGCTGTATTCTTAAAAGTCCGCGGACTTTATTATTTTGAAATTGACAACACCGCTCCGAGAAGTTCGTGGAGTTTCCGATATGTGATTTTTTTATAGCTAATGATGATCAATTTCAATTATAATTTATATTATTTAAAATTAATCATCATAGGCTATAAAAAATCACATATCAGAAACGCCACGAACTTTTCGCAGCAGTGTTGTCACTTTTACAAACATAAAGTCCGCGGACTTTTCTGTTGCGGACTTTCAAGAATACGGCTCTAAGTCCATATCCTACTTAATCGACCTTAGGGTTTTCTTTAATGAAATTCTTATTTTTATGAATTCTATATATTTATTAGCGACAGCTGCTTTTTTAAATTTTGGAAAATAAACTTGTATATTGAAATACAAATTTGCATTAAAATTGACTGTAATTTTGAAACTCGATTTTTTGTAGATAATTGTTATCAATTAAAAATCAAATTCCAAAATTAAACAGTCAATTTTAATGCAAATTTGTACTTCAATATACAAGTTTATTCTTCCAAATTGAAGAAAAGCAGTTATAATTATAGTTATGATTCAATAATAATATAATATTGAATTAATACTGTTATTTTAAAACAATTATAAGTTTAGCATACTTTAAATTTAAATACTTTACAGACACCATTACTCAAGCCTCGTTTGCGGCCAGATGTAGTGCCAAGTATTTTTCCATGGACAGAAAATATTCAATTGCACGACAACGAGAACAATTTATTGTCAAATGATGTGTCAAATGTAACATCCAGAACATCAAATAGTTCTGATTTAAATATAGCAGAATTGAATAATATCTTTGAAAATACACATAATAATGAAACATTATCTTTTGAAGATATAAAAAATTATGAAAAAATACATCTACCTCCAAACTGGATTAGACAGATTTTATATTGCCAAAATATGTCATCTATTGTTTTTAATAAAACTGTAGGTACATTGATAGATGGCAAAGTTGAACCTGTTTGCATCAAAGAATTAGTTGTGTGTGATAACTTGACAATTCAAGCTAAAGCTATGAATGAAATTGTAAATTTGGACACATTTAATTTAAAAGAAAAACAAATTCAGTCAATAGATATGTTGCAAGATATTATAAAATTATTTGAAGTTTTAAATTTATGTTCTGGTTGTGAAATTGATACCAGCAATTTTGGTTCTTCTGTGGGACATAAAATTGGACATAATAAATGGCGACATAATAAATGTCCACTTTTATTATCAGATGCTTTAGAATGTAAATATTGCAAACAGTTACCATATTTGTTTGATAAAAAAAAAATTCGTGCACTTAAGTCAAATAACAAAAGGATTCGTCTTGACACTGTATCTCCCTGTGATAAAGAATATTTTAAAGAGTTACGGAAAGAAAGAAATGATGCTGTAAGAGAAGCTAATCGCCATAGAAAATGTGTTTCCACTTTAAAAGCCCAAATGGAACAAATGCAAGAAGATATAAGTAAAATAAAAGTAGTGGCATTGAGTGAGAAACTGCAGTCACAGAAAGTTCCTATATATCAAAAAAAACTTATAGAAGAAATTATACAGGCATCTATGAGAAAAAGCTCAAGTGGACGACGATATTCAGAAGAATGGGCTGTTTTAAGCTTATTAATGTACATGCGTTCTCCAAAGTGCTACGAATTTATTAGAAGTAATCAAATAATCCCTCTTCCATGTATCAGAACAATACGAAGGTATATTTGTTAAATATTAACAACTACTGTAGAAAATGTACTATTAATTTAAATTTTTTTTTTTTTTAATGAAATGTTTATTTTCATTTATAACATTTTTTCCTTAAAAAGCCAAAAATTGTATGAAATGAAGGATAAGAAAATGACTAATAAAAATTGTTATATCGTTTACCTCGGAATGTTAAGATTATATTAATCCATCATTGTAAATAATTTGTAAATGGAAATATCATTCTAATAAAAATATTATTTAATGAGTGCTTTATTTAATCTACTTCGCTCGTGCTGTCAATTTCATACTCGTTTACATTCGTCAAGTTTCCGCACTCATTGAACAATGTACTATTTATAAAAATTTTATTGCACTTATAAAAAAGATAAAAGTAATATTTGTAATTATATGTATATGTAATTTATATTAATTATTTGTATTATTGACTATTTTCAAACAATATTCCTAGTAAATTGTAACATATATAGACAATATATATTTCGTTAAATAATATATTGACAATAAATTGCTACTATATGTGCTACTATCATATGCAAACATCTTTATATAGTTATATATACTTAATATACTGTCAATATATTATTTATGAAACCATATATTTTTAATATATATTCCTATATGTATTGTTTTACTAGGGACATATTAAGATATTACTGTACTCCTATATACAATATATTTAAAAAGATATATTTTAACATTTATTTTATTGAAATAGGTATTTATCATCTATTGATTCCTCTTGTGGATTTGATTCACAATTTTTACAAACGTTTCAATCCACATTGTTAGAGAAGAGTGAAAGTCAGAAACATGGACTTTTATTAATAGATGAAATGAACACTCGCGAAAGCATACATATTAAAAGTGCTACATTAACATGCAGTGGATTAACAGATTTTGGTTGCAAAGAAATGTCAGCACAAAATTTGAATGAGAAAGCCAATCATGGGTTGGTTTTCATGTATCAACCCTTAGATAATGTTTATGCAGCTCAACCGATTGCTGTATTCGCTTCGCGTGGACCCACGCAAGGTACTGTTCTAGCACAGTTAATCGTCAAGGCTATTATTTTGCTAGAGGAATGTGGCGTAAAAATACATGGCATTGTAACGGATGGAGCATCTACAAATCGCCGGTTTTGGAGTGAAGTAGGAGTATCTGGGAAAAAAAATAATACTCAAAACTATTTTTTGCACCCAGTTGATGATGCTAGGAAAATCTTTATCTTTTCAGATACTCCCCACCTATTGAAAACGATTAGAAACCGTTTACATAGTCACAACTTACAGGTAAATGCTTATAATGAATAATATAATTACTCCGATTACGTGAGGTAGTCATTAACTGATAGTGTAAGAGATTAAATTATATAATTAACCCTCTGCTGAGTCGAACATTTGAAAATGAAACAAATGAATTTAAATCATTAACTAATAATAATATTCAAATGATTATCCATCTTTCATTATTAGATAAAAAGGCTTAATCAATGACGTAGTTGATTGGTTACCAACACATATATGCTAAGTTCACACGTATGAGCGATTTGGACCTTTACTTAAGTAGAGGGTTAAATAATATCAAATTAACAATGTCCATTTTTTCATAAATAAAATTAAACGAACATTTTTTTATTATTTAATGATGAATTATGCTACCCGATGATTTTCAATCAAATATTGGAGCATGGCTCCACTGTATTATTATTAAAATAAAGATTTTAAAAATGGAAAAATTATATGAGCAAAACTAATATAACTTTTATATGAAATTATGGTTTTATTTTTTGAATTAGTTATCAAAGAGTTAAGAAAGGAGTTTAAAAAGTATTATTTGTTTATTGATAAACTTCTTAAACTAAATATTTTAAAGAAGTAAGTTATGAAAAATTTAACTGTGTTGAGCAAGTTTTACCTGTAGTGTAAAATTGAATATTCCTTAGAAGGTAAAATTTAAATATAATTTTTGACAAATGCTTTTACCCAGATAACAAAATATGCTAACAAGCCTTGCCTAAGCATGGTGGTTAATATAATACTAATAAAATGCTGGCATGTAAGCATACTTAAAATCATGTGAGCATAATTTTAGCGTAATGTTAACATTTTGCAAGCTTCGATGCTCGCATTATGCCGATAATACTCGGTTGGCCCTGAGTTTTTCGAGAGTTCACTTTCCCAAGACTCTGGGTAAGGCGATCATGAATGCTGATCGAGACGTGGACTTCGCAAGTCTGATTTGCAGTGCGACCAGGGCCGCTATTTATACGGCTCGGAGTGTAAACAATTTCGGTTGGTCGTTGACGTTTGTCGTTAAACATTTAAAATTTCGCGTCGTTGCATGTTTACAGGTTTTTATTTTATTTTATTTACAGGTTTATATTTCATGTATTTACAGGTATGTCTACTTACTGAACGGTGCCCGGGAGCATCGTTACAACATTAATGCCAGTAAAATGCTAACTAACATGCTAACATAATGTCAGTATTAGAGCTGACATCATGTTCACATAATGCAAGTAATACTCTGACGCATTTTTTATGTTGCCATTCTGCTAGCACATAATCACGGAAAATCTCAACATTATGAAAGCATAATAATGTTAATAAATATAAGCATAATGCTTACATAATTTAAAATTTTGTTATCTGGGTACAAAGGCATTACAAAACATTAGAAAAAATATCAGTTATTAATCATCTGTTAAATATTGGTTACTTTTTCTGAAGATTAATTCATTTAAACGTTATATGATTTATGTTTAAATTATTAAATAGAATTATTCTAGTTCAAATTGCATATGTTTCATTAATGAGTTATATGAATTTTTCATTTAAAAAGCTATCAATTTGTGTATACGTTTTGTAGATGTCTCCAGATGGACCTGACATTTCATGGAAGTATTTTGATATTCTCCAAAAAATTGACCAAAAAATGCCAGTTAGAATATGCCCAAAATTAAAAAGGGACCATATAGATTTAAATAATTCATCAAAAATGCGCGTCCGATTAGCTACTCAGGTAATATACAATAAATACCGATAAACATTTTTGGACTTCACATTAACGTCTTCATTTAATTTTGATTTTACTATATATTCAATCAATTCCATAAAATTTTATTAATAGAAAATTAAAATTTTGTAATCAAAACTTTTAAAAACACTACTTATATACATTTAAATTAACATGATTATATGCAATATCTAAACTTTTTGTAGAATAACTAGATGTCTATGAAAATATTAAGCACAACTCTTACAAAGCAAAAATTTTCATATTTATCTAAAATTTATATTATAATTATAAATTATATTTACTAGACTGCAATTAATTTTCGTCTAAACAACATTCAATTCGAACAAACAAATCCATCCGCGACCGTTTAAAAATAAAATTATGTTAAAAATCATATTAACACATTGTATGCGGGACACGTACTAGTAGGTTTTCTGACGATTGATACTTGAGCGCGGATCACGTACTACTACGGGTTAGTGTAACAACATGGTTTGTTTGTGGGTACAAAAATAAGGGTATATACAAGAGTATATTTATATATAAGGGTATATATCTATTGAGATTTAACTGAATAACTAAATTTACGCGCAAAACGTACGCTCCCGGTAAATTTCCGCTGCAAAATGTACCCGCACACAATGTGTTAAAATATTTTTATAACTATCAAGTGATAGAAAAAATCAGATTTTGGAATTGGGGTTTTCTTTTTAAGCATACATTGGTATGTGGTGTAAAATGAGAAACAACTATTGCTTTTTAAGAAATATAGCAACATTTTTTTTATATTGGTTAAAATGTAAAAAGTTCATGATAATTATTGCGATTTTTTATTATTTTCATATTTTTTTACGGTTTATATCTTTGTTTGTTAGTATTAACTCGAATTAAAGGTAATTATCTAACATTAAATTTAAGTGAATGTGTAATAAATAAAAATTATTTACATTTCCAAGCTATTACTTTATAATTGAATTACAATGCCTAAATTGACAGAAAATCTATACTATATTTTTGATTGCATTTATTTTTATTTATATCACTTAAGACCATGTATCAGTCATTTCGTTTACAACGAGAGCGAGAGAGACAGAGCTAAATGGACATCCCTAACGAGTGAGAAAGGCGAACGAAATCCAGTGCCACATGGCCTTAACAGTGTTATTTTGTGCTAATAATTGTTATTAAATGATGCAATAAATTAATATTTATATTATATCAAAATTAATTGTCAAATATGGATTAGTCACAATGACACTTATTAGTACCCTAGTGGAAAAAATTTTGCCGCTATTTTCTCCACTTTTATTCCGCATTTCTTCGACTTTTCCCGTACTTTCCCGCATTTTCCTGCATTTTCCCGCCTTTCTCAGCAATATTCCTGCATTTTTGTTTACATTTTTTTAATTTTTCTCTGACAGTTTTCCGACATTCTCCGCATTTCTTCGACATATTTTACATTTTTTTTCGCATATTGTATTTCTTTTTTTCAAATTTAAATTCAAATTGCAATTCGGACAAAAGAA
This sequence comes from Aneuroscelio sp. ZL-2020, assembly GCA_022817765.1. Lineage (NCBI taxonomy): Eukaryota > Metazoa > Arthropoda > Insecta > Hymenoptera > Scelionidae > Aneuroscelio > Aneuroscelio sp. ZL-2020. Next base: position 6,869 of record JABFOT010000006.1, on the reverse strand, counting down.
ACCGTTTTTATTTTCTCCGCATTTTACCGCCTTTTATTTGCTATTGCTTTGATATATTCATAGCCGGAGAAAATATAAACAAATAACCGGAGAATGGCGAAAAAAGACGGACAAAGACGGACAAAGGCGGAGAAAGGTGGATAAAGGCGGTGGAAGACGGAGGAAGAGGGAAAAAAACGGAGAAAGGCGTAGAATCCCGGAGAAAAATTTCCACTAGGGTTCACTATGCACAAAAAGAATTTTTTATTACATAAACGAATAACAGCTCTAAATTCAGATAATGCGTCGTTTTATAAACAACGATTGTTATAACAATTAAACTGCAAATATCGAAAAACTGTTTGGGTCTCAAATTTGTGTTTAATTAGTACTTTTAGATTCAATAAAAACATTACGGATTTTTTAATTTTTTAATACATTTTCTGTAACAAGCACCACTATGTGGCAATGTAAACAATAGTTTATAACAACAATTAGATTATAATTAAATAAAATTCGCAATAAAAAATTAGCGGAATGTTTCGATGGCACTCTCACTTAAGGCCATATATCACCAATTTCGACTATCTCTGTCATACACCGAACGTATTTTCTAAAATTAGCGAACTTCTATATCGATTTTTGAGAAAAATAACAAGTACATCCAAACTTTGGTATCTTCTTATTATTTGTGCACAATATCTAAGGATTCTGTGCAATAGGAAAGCCACACTTTTGGAACTCAATTTTCAGGTTGGACATATATCACCCGACGAAAACATCGAAATTGAGTTCCAAAAGTGTAGCTTTCCCATTGCACAGCATCCTTAGATATTGTGCACAAATAATAAGAAGATACTAAAATTTGGATTTACTTGTTGTTTTTCTAAAATATGTAAATAGAAATTCGCCAGTTTTAGAAAATACATTCGGTGTATGACAGAGATAATCAAAATAGTGATATATGGCCTTAACTAAACCTCTAATCTCATGAGTTTTATGCAAATATGATTTTAACGCAGACGCTGCGCATAACTTTTCATTTTCCAAATAAAATGGCAATACCAGTGTTGGTTGCTTTTTGTTTATACCGGATGTCTTTATTCTTTTTTCAATCTTTATTTTAATTGCCTCCGGTGATTCCGTAATATTATCAATTTCTATAAAGGCAAATGTCTGCAGCCTGTGCCCGGTAACTAACGCTAATAACATAAGTAATTTTTCAGATAATAACTTTAAATTAAGCTCCTCATTCGAAGGTAGCTCGGAGAAAAAATCGAGGACGATCTTAGGATCCCACATCTCCTCGTACTTAGGTTTACGAGGTCGTAATAGAGAAATAGCTCTAAAGAATCTCATTATATCCTCATCCCGTCCAACTTTAGGTCCCAATAACAAAGACAATGCTGACCTACAGGTGTTGACAGTACTATAAGACACTCCTGACTTAAAGATTCCTGTTAAAAAATTTAAAACTTCTGGAATCGAACAACTTAACGGATCCAAATTGGACTTCACGCAAAAATTCCACCACTTTTTCAGAGCACTATTATACTGCCTCCAAGAACTCTCGGTGATGGACTCCAACATAATGTCCACCGCTTCTGCTGGAACCTTCCTTCTCAACATACGCTCCCTGACAAGACTGCGGCCATTAGAAAAGTGTCTTTTGCCAACTTCGACGATAACCTATCAGTAGGAAACAGAACATAAGAGCTAGCATCAAAACGTATCACTTTAGAGACTAACAGAGATTTGAACAGCGGGTACCAAGGCTGGGAGGGCCAATCAGGCACAATTACTATACCCTCGGAGCCTTCGTCCCTAATTTTTTGTAACATCTTTAAAATTACAGAAAATGGGGGAAAGGCATAGAAAAAAGAGTTCTTCCAAGAAATAGTGAAGGCGTTGACCGCTACAGAAAATGGATCTTTCTTAAAAGACACATAGTTAATACATTTTGCATTTGATCTACTAGCAAACAGATCAATTTCAGGCCTGCCAAACTCCTCCACTACTTCACCAAACCCCAAATCTGAAAACTCAAATTCTGTATTTTCCTGTAATCTCCTGGATTCTGTGTCGGCTAAGAAATTTAACTTAGATGAAATGTAAGACGCAAAGATCCAAACATTCCTGCGTTCACACCACCTCCATATCCTCTTAGTTAATCTATTCAACTTCCCATGTTGGATACCACCCATTCTGTTCACATAAGATATGGCTGTGGTGTTATCGATTCTGAGCAATATTTGGCAATCGCGTCTATCACTAACAAAACACCTTAGACCAAAGAAAGCAGCTGTTAACTCTAAATAATTTATACTAAATTCCTTTTCCTCCAGAGACCAGAATCCATGAGCTCGTTCATTATTGAAAACAGCACCCTAACCCGATAGAGACGCATCTGAGAATATTTCCATATCATAAGAGGTTTTCCGGATTGGGTTTATAGACCTTGAACCAATTTTCTTCCACCATTTAAGTTCCTTTACTATGTCAGATGAAATACTAATATAACCATCATAATTCTGGTTGTTATCCTTGAAAGTCAAATATTTTTGACGTTCGCAGACTTTTGTATAAGCCCAATCATAATTTACCGCTGGACAGCAAGATGTAAGGAACCCTAAAGCTTCAGCAAATTGTCTAATTCTATATTCTTTACCCAATTTAAATTGCTCTGTTATCTTTACAATTTTCTGACGTTTATCTTGTGGCAGGGAAACAGACATTTCTTCAGAATTATATAAGAAACCCAAAAACTTCTGAATTTTCTTAGGTGACACAGAACTCTTTTCATAATTAATAATGAAACCCAAAGCTTCAAGTAACTCTAAAGTGATGTCTACACTATTCTTGCAATCTTTCAAAGATTTATCAATTATGAGTATATCATCAAGATAAATCACCAAGGTAATGTTAATACTTCTCAAAAATTTAGCTATGGGTTTCATTAATTTAGTGAAGACAAAAGGGGCTGAGCAGAGACCAAATGGTAAGCAGGTGAACTCATAGATTTTTCCATTAAATATAAATCTTAAGAACTTCCTATAATCTTTATGTATAGGAATTAAGTAATATGCATCCTTAATATCAATCGTAGCCAAACAACAATCCTTAAATAACAAGTTACAGACCGTCCTCCCATCTTCCAATTTAAAATGATTAGTAGAAACAAAATTATTTAATTTTTTCAAATTAATAATCAATCTATGCGTTCCATCAACTTTTGAAATAGCAAACATTCCCAACAAAAAATGGTCTTTACAGGGTAAACATTCTTGAATAGCCCCTTTTGCCATTGCTTTGTCGATAAGATCAGTAATAATCGATCTTTCTTTAAGCGACCACTGTGGCTCCGACGGTTCTTCTTCTTGAAACACTTCGTCGATAAAAGGAATTTTATATCCATCTAGCCAAGCCAAGACAACCTTGTCTAAGGTTATTTTTTCCCATTTACTCCGGAAGGCCTGAAGTCTACCAGCGATAGAACTCACCTCCCTTAACGCCGGGATTTCATGTTGCTCCTTCGACGATTGTAGTCCTGCTTGTTCCTCTGACTGCGGTGGTATGAGGGTTTGCGATGAGACTGAGACAAACGCTTCTCTCCACCCGATCCCGTCTCCCTGCTTATGTATGATCGAGGTGGACCCTTCAAGTTTTTTGAGGTAGATGATTTAGATACAACTTGCTGTCGCTTCAAATCTTTGCCCGTTAACTGCATTGACTTAGCAGCTTTTAAGATCTCTTCCAAATCTTTACCAAATAACCATTCATCAATAGTTGTTGTCAACAAAGTCTCTTTTATTGAATCTTTGACGTTAGAAATTATCAGGTTACGTCGAATAATGGATTCATCATGCTGCAAGTCCGCTATTAACTTGGATAAATTGCTCAAGTTATCGAGAATAGCTTTGCGATCCGGGATGTCTGACAACGGGACAATTTTTAGGATTGTATTGTAGGTGCATTAAAAAATGTGCAATTACCAGGCACCTGGTAACTTTCTGAAATAATTTTTAGAGAATCCTCCGGAAGTCCCTTGATGACCACATCATGCCATCTATCGGCCAAGGACTGAGAGATATCTGGGCCTAATGTCTTTTCAGCGTGGATTCGATCACCAAAAACTTCTTGTGGGTTTACTTCTGGTGGAGCGTCATTTTTTACTTCCGTAACTGAAAAATTGTCTCTGTCACTACTAACCTCCGAACTTGATGAACTCGACGAACTATCTGAGTAAGACGAAGAACTCGACAGAGAGCTGCTTGACGACGACTTAGATCTCCTTTTTTGATGAGATCCGGAAGATCTGTCATGACTGTACGAGAATCTTTCATCACCTGTGAGAGATAAATTCACCGTTAAGAAACCGATCACTACCGATTTCAATTGAGTAATAACTCCATCATAAATATGATTAAGTGTAATAACACTTTGATACGAGTGATAACTCGTATAGGTTAGGTAATAACACTTTGTAATAACACTTTGAGACGAGTGATAACTCGTATAGGTTAGGTTCTTACATAAATATAATCTATGTAATTATTTCTCCCAAACTTCCATACACAAAATTTATATAATTTTTATAATTTTACTCACGCAATTTCTTTTGTTTTTTGCGTCTCTTAATATCTCCATGGTGAACATAACCTCTTTTGTCCTCGTAATAACGAAGATCATCTTTGAGCCTTTGGATTTTTTCGTCATAACGAAAATCTTTATTGGCTTTGCTTTTGTGACTTCTTTTTCTCTTCTTGCCGCCCATGTTGACCTCTAAGAGACTTCTAGTAATACGAATATAATTAACTGAAAAAATTTATTTCAAAAACACGTGTGGTTTACTTCCCACAAAAATAAGGAATGAAAGACGAGGAACGGACTGCTTGTAGATGAGCTGGGCGACGGTGGCGCTGCCGTTGGTGGCGGGCTTTTTTGAATTTTGTCTTTGAACTTGTGGTTAGTTTTGTGCAAGGGTAGGGGACTACGTGTTGATCATTTCGGAAGAGGAGCTTCATACAATTATGATCGAACTTCACTTGGTAAGTTCGTTTAATCATCTAATTGTATTTCGCTCCTCTTCCTCATGATCAAACACGTAGATGTTTAAAGTTTGTTACGGCGTTTGAGTAATGGTAATAAGATTATTCATTTTTAATTACAAAATTATAATTTTTATTCATAGATTATTAAGAGTTTATAAACAATCTCATAGATTTATAACGAAAACTAAACAAAGATAGCGAATAGCTACAACCGAAAAAGAAACAAAGAATTTTTTACTACATTTTGATTAATTCAGAATTGCCTTCGCAAATGCTGTTTTATCGCTAGCTAATGGCAAGTTATAGAAGTTTGCAAAGGTTTTTGACTTTTCCGTCCAACCCGCAGTCTTTTTAATTAGGTTTATATCTAATCCTTTGCTTTTAGCCGCCGATGTAGATGCGTGTCGCGTTGAATAACCAGAAAAGTTGTTAACATCAATACCGCATCCTGTGAAAATATTCTTGATCCACCGACTTAAGGTCTGTGGACCAATAGCCTTAAACGGTCTTTTTAGACCAATGAACAAGGAATCATTATCACCATTTCTGTTTGAACTAGTTCTGAGTAGGTAATGTTTCAGAGTTGACGCCACGCAAATTTTTGGATTTGCTGTGAAGAAAGGCAAGACCAGTTTCGGCTGGTTTCTGTTTTGTCCTGATGTTTTTATTCTTTTTGATATTTTAATTTCAATAGTCTTAGTAAACTCTGAAATATTATCTACCGTGATAAGGCTAAACGTTTGTAGTCTATGTCCAGTGACTAGTGCAAGTAAAACAATTAGCTTTTCAGACAATAATTTTAATGATAAATCCTCGTTAGAGGGAAGTTTCGTTAAATAGTCTAAAACTAATTTGGGGTCCCAGGTATCATCATATTTCGGTTTGCCTGGGCGCATTAAACTAACCCCTCGAAAGGACCTTTTAATTTTAAAATCTAATCCTACCTCCGGTCCCAATAAAAGTGCAAGCGCGGATCTATAAGTGTTAAGAACACTATATGATCCACCTTCCTCAAAAACCTCGGCTAAAAATTTTAGATTATTTGAAATTGAACATGATAATGGATCCAATTTGTTAACTATACAAAAATTCCACCACTTTTTCAAGCCTGAGTTGTACTGTTTCCAGGAGGCATCCGTGATTGATGCCAACATAATCTCTATAGATTCTGTTGGTGTTTCCCTCAGCAGGAAGCCTTTCCTGACAAGATCGCGCCCATTAGTGAAATCTTCTTCCAGAACTTCGGGATTTCTCTGCTAAAGGAAAACGAAATATAAGATTTGGCATCAAGATAAACAATGTTAGATATGACTAAGGCTTGAAAAAGAGGGTACCATGGCTGGCCTGGCCAGTCAGGTACTATTACTATTCCTTGTGACCCTTCAGATCTAATTTTTTGTAAAACTCTCAGGATAACTGAGAATGGTGGAAAAGCAAAAAATAATGTTCCTTTCCAGGAGATGGTAAACGCGTCAACCGCAAATGCAAATGGATCTCTTCCCCAGGACACATATTTGTCACATTTTGCATTTATCGTGCTGGCAAAGAGATCAATTTTTGGAGTTCCAAACTCTCTTGTTAATTTCCGGAAACCGTGTTCTGTCAATTCAAATTCTGTATTGTCTTTTTCTCTGCGTGATTCTTCGTCAGCCTCGTTGTTCTTTTCTGAGGAGATGTATGATGCGAATATCCAAATTCCTCTTCTTTCACACCACTCCCATATCTGTTTTGTGATTTTATTTAAATAATCATACTTGACACCTCCCATCCTATTAATATAGGATATGGCAGTGGTGTTATCAATACGAAGAAGGATTTGGCAATTTCGCCTATCCTTGG
>JABFOT010000005.1:0-16629 GCA_022817765.1 Aneuroscelio sp. ZL-2020 | reverse complement strand
TTTTTGCACTTGATCTTCCCATTCATCGAGCCACTTTAAAGTGTCTTGTAAAATCTGAAAACAATGTTTCAAAAATTAGTTTAAATGTGTTAACGTAACAAGAAAAAAGTAAGACTGAAATAATAATCATAAAAGAGATTATATTAGCACTTTTGTGCGGAAAGAAATTAAAAAATTAAAAGACTTTTCAAAAGTAGTAATAATTCGTCCCAGCTGAAAACACCAAGAGAGTTTCCCAACTGGGAACCCATGTCAAAATCCCATGTAACATATTTTTGTATATATATTTCGCTTTATATAATGAAATTTTCATTCAACATTATAAACATTTTAATTAAGTATTTCATAATATGTTAACTACATTTTTTTCACAGAGGTGAACAAACTGCTACAGAAAACAGAAAAAACCAGAAAAACATAAAAATTAGCAGAGAAAAACGTCGACTTAGGAATGATTTAAGATTACAGAAAGCACAAAAACCAGAGAAAAGCAGAGAAAATAGGAAAAAACCAGACAAAAGCAGAGAAATTTGCACAGAAAAATTTCCACTTGGGGTGTTATTAGGGATGTAATGAAAGCGGTGCATATTCGTTATTACCCTTTATCTTATTGGTATTATATATTATACTATTATATTATTACCCTGATAGCCAGCGGGTATGTAAAGGATTTACATAAAATTTACTTAATTGTAACTCTGTATTTGACTGCAAAATTTACATAAATCGTATAATTTACGTAAAGTTTACATCAAATTTATGTAAAAATAGTAAATTATGCATAACAATTTTGCAGGAAAATCTGGTTTACATAAAATTTACATAAACTTTACATAAATCTGGCTGTCAGGGTGAATATTATTTTTCATGGACAAATAATATTGATGCAATATTATGAAATAACATTTTAAAATATTAGGGATTATTTAATATTCAACAATATTTTTAAAATATTCTAATAATATATATTAAATAACATTCTACATGTTACTGCACTAATAGCACACAAAATTCTGAGTATATTCTAAATACATTCTTTTTCTCTTTATATAATCGTACAATATTCATATGTATAGCAAACATAATATTCTTAGTATATCAATAGGATATTTAAGTATATTTTTCAGGCAGTTTACTGCAATAGATATTCTGAGTATATTCTACGAATATTAAAACAGGTGGACTAACAAATAATATCTTAAAATATCTTGTGTTATTAGGATGTGATATTATTTTAATATTTAAGTAAATAATATAAAAGTATTATTTAAACATTTTTAGAGAGTTTTTCAACATTTCTGGAATATTTTTTTTTCTTCTACATTTCACTTCCTATTTTGCTTTTTTTATTAAAAATCTTCTAATAAAAATAAATAAAACTTTGCCAACATGTCATACCAATAATATTCTTATAATGTCCTAATAATATTATAATAATATTCCTATAATATTCCTACAATATTACTAAAATATTAAACAATACTATAGGAAAGTTATTCGTATGTAGGTAGTTATATTATCAATTAATTATTAATTTAAAAACTCCTACTAAAAAATAATTATATAAAATATATATCAGTATGACTTATAAAATTTATATCATTTCTCTTATCATGTTTATATAGATTGTATTGTAATTACATGTATTATTTATAAAAAAACTTGTATGGAACAAACACATTTATTTAGTTTTATCCATATAACGTTTTTTTATTTAATATTCTGCCACATATAAGTTTGAATATTTTCTAAAAAATTTATATTTAAATCATTTTAAATATACTTTTTATATTTCTTTTTCTTATTTTGTTATTAAACATGTTTTCTATATTCAATTTCTACTTGAATAATAATATTAATAATTATAAAACAATCGGTTTAAACTTCTCAGAAATAATTTGTAAAATTAATTAATTAAATGCAATTAAATAATTAAAATAAAATATATTTTCCTAATGTAAATAATTTATAAACACAGAAAGTGCACAATATGAAATAAACACTTAATTTTACTTATATTATAAAAAACGGGCATATAATATAAATTATTTAAATTGTTCGTTATTATAAAGTAATATTCTCCTGCCAAAAGTACTATATGATATTATATTGATAAATTAATGATGATTCATTCCTTATAAAAGTATTTATTTGCTTGATAATTTATAATTGACTATCATTATCAATATATTGTATTCATATTATATTTTATTTTCTATTGATTTATAAAAACACTTTGAAATTGAAAAATTGTTGTAAATATCGTCACATTACTATTAATTTTAATAAAAAATGCATTTAATAGTAACTTATTATATTATGCATTTATTCACAGAAATTACCGAGATAATATCTCGCTTTACATTTCCTTTTATTTAAAAAGTATTAATATAAGTACAAAATAAAAAAATTAAATACTAAGAGAAATTTTTCTAATATTTATAGCAGCAGATTAGTAACATTTTAACAGGTTATACTTACCTATTTTCTTAAAATTAGTTATAAGTGGGTTAAAAGTATATATTTTCAAATATAAATAAACTATCCATGTTTAATATTCATGAAAGAAAGCTTTCAAATAACTAAATTAAAAGATCATCAGTATTATAATTCATAAAATTAATTTATTGAAAAAGTATAAAACTAAAAAATTACATTAGATTTAAAGATAAGGTGCGAAAATTATATAATTGAATAAAATAATAAATATTATATGATAAAAATAATAAATAATAAATATAAAATATTTGCCATTAAACAATGGAGAAAATTGTAATTTTCAAAACTTGTTCTAATCCTTCATTTCCAAAAATATGAATGTCATTTATTGGTGGTAAAAGTGTATTGTTTTAGTCAAATGATGCCTAACTCGTTTTACAATTTCTTCTTTTGATTTAGCATGATGTCGAAGCCTCAGATGAAAAAAAGTCTTTAATATACATAATATTAATTCATACCGATGATCAGCAAGTATTTCTTGATCAAACATATGTTTTGTATCAGAAAGAATATGAGATGGAATATATGGCATGCATTTATATAATAACGCGGACATTAAACTTTCATTATATTTACTTATAATATCTGTATTGCGTCTAAAACATGTTTCAGCAATTTTACAAATTTTAATTACATCTTCTGATGCTTTAATTAATTTTCCTCGACATTTCAGCATCTGCAATTTAGATGAAAATTTGTTTGATTGAAGTTGTGATGCACAAATACAGCATGATATTGTAGAAAGAACTTTTTTCACAACAAATCCTGCAATATAGGCTGTAACATCATCAATATAAGCAACATTAACATGTTCAAAAACAGCATCAGTAGAATAATCATGTTCTGTAAACATATTAGTTTCTAAATTATTATAAATATTATAAGATTTTTTCACTTTATTATCTTTTAAAAATAATGTGCTGTCTTGTGCAATACAATTTGCATATTTTGAACCACCAATTTCCTCGTGAACCAATAATTTCTTTATTGCAGATTGAAATTGCGTTACGGTGGGGTTATTATTACTTCCACATCTACTTCTTACAGCTGAAAAAAATAACTCAAGATGGTCCTGAGAAAATTTATATGTTAATAAATATTTTAAACTATTGTTAGAATTTAAGACCCAATTCTCAAATATATCCACTATACTATTCAGTGTAATTAATAGACCTAAGAAACCAGTTTTTCGTTTAGAATATAAAATTAACTGTCCAGCAGTTGTCTTAAGCGAAAAAATGTATTTTTCATAAATCTTAATTCGTTCTTTAATACTTTTTATGTTGTTTATTGTTACAGGTCCTTTTTTTGAATTTTTGCAAAACTGGTTTCGAGAATTTAAAATATCAAATATTTCATCAAATATTTCACAAAAGTCTTCAGTAACGACACTATTTTTAAATTGATCCACATTTAAGGATTGTCTAAGATTTTTTAATGCTTTTGCAACACTACAACTCAATGTTTGCACTGCTAAAGAAACCTTCATCTTTTCTTTGCTCCAATTTAAATGTCTACGACGTATTCGAGTAGCTGAATGTAGACCATTTTCTTCCTGATAGCAAACCAATAATGTAAAATAATTCCATTCAATTTTTTTGTCATAATAATAAAGACATTCTTCGCTTGCCAAACAATTTCTAACTAATTTAATCATATGGCACGCATCAAGAATAATATAAATAGGTTTGTTATTAGAAGGATGAAGAAAATAATGTTTAATATTTTCTATGTTAGAAATAGATGCTCCAAGATAATTTGCCATTGCAAAGTTTGTTGCAGTTCCATCAAAAGTAAGGGAAATAATCTCTATTCCAGTTTTCTCAAGTGCATGCAAGACAAGATTTATTAAATCACCACGTTCTTTCCCATTTAATGAATCTATCAAATAATAAGCAACTGGAATTTTCCAGTGACCATTTATTGCCACGCACATAATAACAGTTGCATTTTTTGCCTCCACTAAATCCATATTTTCTATATTTACTCCACAATCAACGTATCCGATAAGCTGTTTGCCATTCCATTCAATCCCTTGTCTAATTGCCATATCATCGATTTGAAGTCCACAATAAATAGTTTTACCATTACTTTTTTCCTTATTTGCCTTACTTCGAATAATATCTACAGCAACTAAAGATATTCCAGGAGAAGATTCAATTCTAGTATACCAGGAACGAATGGTTGATGGATGAGGTAAACATTTGACGAAGGATGCTCTTACATAATCATATGCCTTTGGTGATAAAAAATGCAATGTTGTTGCAAAAGTTTTTAAATCATTTGGACATTCCTTAAACTGTCTTTTACTTGTTAATATATGATTTATTATGGTTCTTCCAGCAGAAGATACTGATTCCTATGTAAAAAAAAATGTATATTAATAAAATATTGTATAAAAATAATGATATAAAAAATATAGATTAATGTCAATTCTCAAATCATATAATAGATATTTTATTTTAAGTGAACATTCATGCTTAGTTTATAATTTACTATTTAAATTGACGAGAAAATTAATTTAAAACATGAATAAAAATCAAATTTCAGTTTGTAGCTAAAATTAAATAAAACTGTTCCTTGAACATATCCAATTGAAAAAAATATTTGAAACCAATAGGTTTGTTTCAGTCAGCACCTATATATATATATATATATATATATTTAGGTGAAATAAATTGTCGTTCATCATTTAGAAGTCTATGTCAACCAATTAAGTCCTTTGATAAATCAACTTGTTCAGCTGTCTAAAAAAGTGTTTCTGCTTTTTTGTACATTTCCTAAATATCTGGCCACTGTATTAGAAAAATGACCAATCCCCATCAGAACCGAAAGTTTTTGAAACGTTTCTTAAATGTTTTAGAGAAAGTTATTAAAACGTTATTTAATTTAATTATTCAAAACATTTTAAAAACGTTTACAGACCGTAAAAATTTCTAGCACCAAAGTTATAAGGAAGTTGTATAAATGTTTCTGAAAGTGTTTATGAAACGTTTCAAAACGTTCTTTGGACGTTTAAATGACGTTTTCAAAACGTTTATTAAATGCTCAACAAAGTTTTAACGTAACACTTTGTAAAACGTTTCTTAGGAGTAACTGTTTTTAATTCACTTTTACATTATTTTCACTTTTACATTACTTCTAAGAGACTTTTTACAAAGTGTTATGTACAAAGTTTATTCAACTTTTAATAAACGTTTTGAATAATTTTTCTACAAACGTCATTTAAACGTTCGAAGAACGTTTTGAAACGTTTCATAAACGTTTTCAGGAACTTCAACAACTTCTTAATAACTTTGGAGCTGGACGTTTTTACATTCTATAAATGTTTTTAAAATGTTTTAATAACTTTTTATAAAACGTTTTCAAGACGTTTTAAAAACATTTAGTTCTTATGGGGATCTTTTAGGATTCGCCTTTAGCAAAAGTATATATATATATATATATATATATATATATATATATACCCAGATAACACGCATGCTTGTAAAATGCTAGCATGCTTGCATAATGCTAGAATTACGCTTGCAGATGTGTCGTAGTATTGTCAGCATGCATGGCAATGAAATGCTAATACATGCTCGCATTATGCTAACATTATGCAAGCATTATTATCTTTCAAACATGCCAGCATTTTGCTATCTGGGTATATGTGTGTGTGTGTGTGTGTGTGTATATTTTTTGTATATATACATATATACAATACAAAATACAAATAAGGTATACCTTATCAAAAAAAACTCTCAAGTTTGAATGTTAACTCTGAAGTTGAGTGTTATTTCGTACACTCAAGTGGAATTTTATATGTAATATTATATCTATATATTACTTGAGGGTACGAAATTACACTCAACTTGAGTGTTTTTTTTGATAAGGGATATGTCAACGATTCAATCATTTTTAGTGCCTGTTGAATCTATAAAAATATTTTAAATTGTTAATCTATCTAACGAGTTACTTGCAATCCAGAATGAATGGGAGAATACATTTTTTATAAATAAATCAATTTTCATACATTTAGGTGAACAAGGCATATAGATTCCTATATATAAGATTCCTACATAGGATTCTTACATAAAACATATTGGACAGGTGGCACTTTTCCTCGTAAGTAGTAGTTATGCATGCTAGTAGTATATATACGAGATTTACAATTAACCATTGTAATTTTGCTAGTAAAAAGTTAGAAATATAATGTAGCTGGTGGTTCATTTTTTACCCTTTTGCAAAAAATTATATACGATTTCTGTATAGGTTTCAATGTAGAAAATGGCCATAATCCTATGTAAGATCCTAAATAGGATTCTTACATAAAACATATTCGATAGGTGGCTCTTTCTCTCACAAGTAGTAGTTAGGTATGCTAGCAGTATACAGGATGATTCTTTTAACCCGAAACTTTCAAATATCTCAAAAAATAAGCACTCTACAAAATAAATGTTACCGTTCTACCGTTATCGCTCAAATATGACAGACATTATAACTTTACGTACATGTATTTAGATTACTTAAGTGGCCAGTTATCGACACACTATTACATTACTTAACATTCTTATTTAATTATTATTTAATTTAATTATTTAATTATTGCTTACTTTTTTAATTATATTTATTACAATCATACGTATTTCTTTTCCTATTTTCTTTTGATTTTAAACTTTCATATTAACAGAATCTAATGTATATTATATTACGTTTTCTATATACTATTAACATATCTATGATTAAAACAAAATTGATAATATATGATTTAAAATTTTATTTTAAATTACATTATTAAAATTAATTATTAAATGCATTACAGTCAAAACAGAAATGAAAAGAAAATTAAATATTAATGAATGTAACATTAGAAGCTAAGTATCAATGAAATTAAGTATTTCTAAGTTATTATAAAACTTTAGGTTATTCTTAGGATTCCTCGTGGAAATAAAATCTCTGCAAATTTCTGCAAATATCTGCAAAACTCGGCAATTTTGTCTGCAAAATGCTACATAACTCTACAAAACTCTACAATTTTGTATGCCAAGCTCTGCATATGCATCAAAATTGCAACATTACAGAGTTTTCCAGACATTCAGTTGACGACATATCGAAGGCTGCAAAGTTCTATAAAACTCTACAAAACTCTGTAAAATTCTATAAAATTCGTTGCAAAGAAATTATACACAAAACAATCTCAACATCATTTTAATCACTCGCAACATTTATATTTTTATATAATTTATGTCACAGTAAGAATGATTAATTGCTCACCTTCGAACTCAATTTGTTACATACAGTGCAATGAATCTTATACATACTGCTAGCAGGTATTAACTATAACTTGCGAGAAAAAGCGCCACCTATGTTACGTACGGAAATTACATATGAAAATTTTTGCCGTGTTTTGCATAGTTTTGTAGAGCTTTGCAGTCATCGTTATATGTCATCAATTGAATGTCGGCAAAACTCTGCAAAACTCTGTAATGTCTCAATTTTGATAGATATGCAGAGTTTCGCATGCGAAATTGTAGAATTTTGTAGATAAAATTGCAGAGTTTTGCAGATATCTGAAGAAATTTGCAGAGATTTCATTTCCATAAAGGATATTTTGGGGATATTTCAAAAAGCTTATTATTATCTCATCTATAATAATCACAAATATATCCACGCAATATTTCTGAAAATTCTTCATCCCGTTTGTGATATCCTTGGGATATGGGCTGCGTTCTAAAATACAGTAGTTTCAGTAGATTGATTTATTAAAAAATAACTGATTAATGTGTATATAATTGCCATATTTTGTTCATAATAAAGCTGTTTGTAGTATTTAACATTCTAGTAAAAGAATTATTTAAAATTGATTTAGTTATGTAAATGCTATATACCACTTCAGCCGTATTTTTGGTACTGAAAGCACTGTATATCCGGAGGTAACGCACTTTCAGTATAAAAATGTTGCTATAGAAATGTGCTTTAGATCCAATCAGTGTTCAGGATTTCGTATTAAACGCAGTATATTTTAGAACACAGCTATGGTGTGCTGTTAGAGCAAATGTGTTTAGTTTTGTCACAAACTAATGCAAAAAGTATCGTTGATGCAAACCCGGCGGCATAATCGAGCAAATAGTTTGTGCAAGTAATTTATCCCAAAAGGAGATAAATAAATTTATTCAAATATGGTGCAAACATTTCAGATTAAAATTGTAGTGCAACTATTTCTAAATGGGATATATATATTACGCGACCACGACTTAATCCCTATTTACCACTTACACTCTTAGAAACGTTTGTTTGAAGGAACATGAAACAGTTTGAAACAACATGGATTCCATGTTGATATTTCGCCAACATTACCGTAATGCTGAGTCAAAATTTTACAAATATTGAGAATCATCTTAAATATTTGATACCCAATTACTTAATATCCACATAACTTTCACGTTTTATTATAATCTTAATTTAAAAGCCACAAATGAACAATGTATATAAATTGATTAATTCTGAATTATTTAAAAGATATGTGTTTAATCGTTTATGTCATAAAAGACTATTCTTATGCTCGATCGACCGCCATATTTGCTGAATACTCCCAGCGACATTTAAAAGTGTTCACTCAACATTAAAATGTTCCGTCCAAACGGTATGCTACCAACATTTGCACATTCTTGAGTCAAGCTTTATATTTCTAAGAGTGGAAAAAGTTCAGTATTTAGGTCCCATAGGTTTATTATTCTTAAAATTGACATGTTATATCTTAAATCAATAAATATAGCGGACACCTGCAAATATAATTATTACAAATTAATGTAATATTTTCATAATAACATGGCTTACTGTTATATTAAAAGATTTGTTTAATATTTACACTAGTAAGCATACTTTAATGTAGTTCTTTACCGTTAAGCATGTAATATCTCTGTTAGTTAGTCAGATGATTGAGTTTCTGATAGTTTCTGATAAAAAAAATTTAAGTTATTTTAACATTATTGGACATGTATACATATAACATAATTAAGTTTGTTAATTATTCTGAAAACAAACATTTTCTAACAATTGTAAGTGGTAATTAGAATAATTTGCTTTAGAGCATTATTAAATATCTATACGAAAGATGGATTTACTTAGTTTTTTAGGTATGCATTTGAGACTCGCCATTCGAGCATTCAGTGTACAATTATTTGTATTATTATTGTTTTATTTTTATTTGTAAGTATTTATATACTATTCGGCTAATTTTGTATGGTACAAATATATGATGCATTTATAAACATTGTAAAATTATGATTAATTCTATAAAAAAAAGCTTCACGATCTAATGCCTTTGGCTCTGATGCTAACGTAGTTACTGCATAAGAACACACATTAGCTAAAGTACTATTTGTTATACATAATTATAATAAATGTAATATAATTTTACATTTTAACAAAGAACAATGAAAATAAAAAAAAGTAAGAAATTTCTTTTGAATTTTCTGTTGACTATTTTCTTATTTAATTAAACATCATTTAACCGTTTCCTGATCCAGGGTTCCCCCACTTATTCAATATGGCCGCTGTAAAAGTGAGAAAGTGATAGAAAGAAAAGAGATAACATTATGACAGTACAGGATCGCATTATCTAAGCATGGCGCCCGTGTCGTGTAATCACCTTGAAAAATGTTAAATGTATTTTCCAAAAAATGTATTTCTATGTAATTAATTTAAAATATAATATTTAAAATATGATATTAATTTAAAATATAATTTGAAGACTGGTCATTTTGCATTTGTCTAAATTCAGCTAATAATAAAAAAAGTCAAATTGTAAAAAATATTAATAAATTTTATTTACAATAAGAAGTAATTTATAAGTATATTTATATAATAATGTTTGTATATAATAATTTATAATTGTAAAATTACAATCAAAATTATTGTAAACGAATTTTACAGCAATTCGCACTGTAATTTTACAATGGGAGTGCAATTTTACATAAAGACTATCAAGCGATAACTGAACCTAAAAAAATAATGTAAAATGGTCATCATATGTACTGTAAAGAATTTATTTTAAATATATGTTGAAATATTTAAAAACTTTTATTTTATCATTTTTCATTATTGTATTTAATAAATGATCCAGTAGATAAATATTTTTTAATAATTATACATTAATGAAGAAACCAAACACAATCTGTCAAGATTTGACACATCACACGTCATTTCGCGGTTGCTACGGCACTTGAAAATAATCACGTGGTCACTCAGGCATGTACATTTTACGCATACAATTAAAAGCAAGCTATCTGATTGGTAGATTTTTCATGCATAGAGTTTCGGGCCGTTCTGGGCCTTTGGAACAGGAAACGGTTAAATAAGATTTAAACGATTCGAGATTTCTTGAAAAGAGACTGTCAAACTGTTTACAGATGCAATCTCTATATATAATAATGCAATTATCTCATATGTGTCAACTTTAGACTTACTCTTATAAGCGAATAATATTATTTAATATTAACTAATATTATACAAATATTCTTGAAATATTGAAACAATATTAATTTAAAATTAAAATAAAATTCTTATAATATTGTAGGAATATTATTCACTTATAGGGACTTCACTCCTGCTCTGCATGCCTCAATTAAAAACCTTTGATGATAATACCACACATTTACCTCCATTTTCTCTAATTCCGTAGATGATAATAGACTTTTTTTTGCCATATCTTCTAATATGTTTTTAAAATTTATAACTTTATTTTCTGACACTTTTAACTTTTTCTTTAATGTGTTTATCTCCTGTTTTTGCTCCTCAATAGTTTCTAAAGCAATTTCCCAACATAATTTTCTCTTTTTTGGACTGTGAACAATGGCATCCCAGTTTACGTCACTTAATTTTCGATAATTCATAAATTCACTACAATTTTCATTTGTCCAAATATTATTTTTTAAACGTTCTCTGCAATAAAAAAAAATTAATCATATTTTATAAAAATATATTAAGAGCGTGTCAATGGTTTTATTTGTGTTTTTTTCACTCTTTACGATGTCCATTTATCTCCATATCTCTTGCTCTCGTTGCAAACTAAACCACTGATACATAGACATAACAGTAAAAAAATTATATTTCTATAAATGTACCCTTTTGTACAACTTTTATTATTTAAGGAATCCACTTGAAAATTTTCATTCTCTAAATTTTCTTTATTTCCATATTTTGAAAAATCTTCTGTTTCCTGTAAAATATTAGTACAGTTATAATAATAGATGTAAACTAGATAAAAATAGATAAAAAAACGAGAATAGAAAAAAATTGAAAGCAATAGAAAATGAAATATATAAATTGACTACTTGAAAAAAGGACATAGAAAAATTAAGATTTTTATTGACTTCTACTGCTTTGTATTTTTTTTAAAAGTTTCCCATTTTTATATTTTCAAATGGTAATAGAATTTCACATGCGCAATTGCCTTGAATTGCCTTCAATTTTTTTAACCTATCCCTGTAAAAAAGTGTAGTAGAAAAGAAATAAGAGGCAATAGAAGTCAATAGAAATGTCAATTTTTCTATGTCCTTTTTTCAAGAAGTCAATTCATATATACTTCATTTTCTATTGCTTTAAATTTGTTTCTACTATCGTTTTTTACAGGGAAGTTAACGTTTAACGTGGTGTTCCATGCTCAATTATCATCATTACAGATTGTGTAAATAACTTTGAAACTGTACTGTAGTGTATTTAATATTTTGCGGAGAAGAGAAAGATCGGCGGAGATTCAAAGAGTAATACAATCCACTAAGATCTAAATTTAATTTCATAATGCAGACAAGATTTGCTAAAAAAAATTTGAGTTGATACTTTCGCGTTTTTGGCAACTTATAGCTACAAGAAACAAGATTATTTGTTCATAGTTCTTACTATTCTCCCAGTTGAAATAAACCTTGCCCTTCTCGTCAAATTGAAAAATAAATTATAATTTCTGCATAAATATAAAAGACACCAATTTCATGACGTTAAACGTGGAACATGCTCTTAATAAGATAAGATAAAATGTTAAAGTTAGCAATATTTCAAATAATTAGCTATACAGATCAAATTTTATATTATGCAACTCTTTTAAATTAATGAAAAAAGAATAATGCCAATTTAATGAAACAACTTTTACTCATAATTTTTGAAAAATTATGTACTAAATTTTTGAAATTATATACTAAAATCTTTGAAAAATACATCCTAATATCATTTTTCATAGATATATAAAATTATAAATAATGAAAATATTAATGTTATAAATAAAATATGTGAAAAATATTTAATCTTATAAATAAGCATTTCAAAAATAATAATGAATCCCGTTTTTAAAGTAAATTTGTATATTCATTTAGTGATAATAACATATCAAGCATTACTCTGCATTACTCTATTTAATGTTGTTAAATGTAAAAAAAATCATACTCAATAAATTCTACCATTTTTCTTTATCATGTATAAATAAATGAATGAATGAAAAAAAATGTATAAATAAATAATAAAACAATTGATAAATATTTAAAATTGCAAAAAATTTTATGTTTCACATAATTATTAGAAGATATAGTATGCATGTGAAGTTTTCAACGATGAAAAAAAAATTAATTTCCAACAAATTTTGATTTATAAACATTTTATATTGCAGTCTTATGAAAATGATTTCATACTCAATTATTTTTTTCACATTTTATAAAACAATAATACGTAAAACCTCATGCTCATTCATTTTCGATGAATTTCATCGATGGAAACTTCACACTCATGATATAGTACCTAAGTCTGTATCCTACTTAATCGACCTTGGGTTTTTCTTTAATGAAATTCTTATTTTTATGAATTATGTATATTTATTAGTTACAGCTGTTTTTTCCACTTTGGGAGAATAAACTTGTGTATTGAAATACAAATTTGCATTAAAATTGATTGTGTAATTTTGGAATTCGATTTTTAATCGATAATAATTACCTACAAAAAATCGAGTTCACAAATTATACAGTCAATATAAAGCAAATTTGTATTTTAACACACAACTCTATTCTCCCCAAGCATAAAAATCGGATGACACTAATAAATATGAATTTTATTAAAGAAAACCCTAAGATCAATGAAGTAGGATACGGACTTAGACGATATATCCCCTTAATAATTCAAATAATCAATATTCATATTACTATTTAATTTTAATATCATATTTGTATATGAATATTATGGCCAATATTAGATTTTATATAATAAATGTATATTTAATATTATATATATATATATATATAATATTAAGATTATTCCAGTAAACTATTATAAGTATATTATTTTAATATTCAATGTTGTTTTTTAATTATTTTGATTAATTGTCCTATAAAATATCATTTTTATATATCACACCACAGTATATTACTAAAATTCAAGATATCATATTATGCCATTTTTTACAAATTGAAAATTTAATAAATATGCATACTTTATTGATATATAATTCTTATAAAATTATATAATTTTTATAAATAAATGTGTAATTCATTTTACCTCAGATTTATTTAAAATTATTTCATTTAATACTTTTTACGGAAATCACTTTCATCAAAGTGATTAGAGCATAATGCCATCGTCTCTGTCACACTGATTTTATTAATTGATTCGAGCCATTGTTTTTTAATAATCTCATTTTTAGGAAATCTAAAAGCAGAAATTATGTAATATACTCATAATGGAGAAACATTTTTAAAACATCTAAATGTTAAAGATCTTATTTTTTGAATCTTTAATATATTAACTGTAATATATAAACTTTAATAAATTTAAATCTATAATAATTAAATGAATAGTTTAGAAATATTGTAATATCCGATAGCCAAATTTTTATTATTTTATGTATTACTTTTTCATATTATTAATATTGAAATATATTATTTGAAAGAACATATTCTTTATTTGCAATAGAAAATAATATTTTGCTATACAAAATTTTTCTCACTGTATAAATTTTATACAAAATAATGCATTTCAATTGAGGAAATATAAAAGATTAAAAAATATTTATAAATATTACCTAAAAACGTAAATAAATCATAAGACAATTTTTAGATGAATATTCTACGATTATAATTTTTCTCAAAGCTGCAATGGTATAACAATTACAATTTAATTTTAAAGATTTAATATTAATTAGGTTTCTTTTTTGTCAAATAATTTAGCAGGCTATAGATTTATTTTTAAAATATTTTTATTTGTTCTAATATAATAAAATATAATACAAATAAAAATATTTTAAAAATAAAAATATTATCTACTAAATTATTTATGAAATTCTTTATTCAAAAATAATATTTCAAAGATATTACAATATTTTGTACACTATTATGATTTCAATAATATTTTGTTAATTGGATATATACGATTTAATATGTAACATATATTTTAATATTAATATATGTTAATATACCCAGTCAAAAATAGTTGACAAATAATATTCAAATATTACACAAACTATTTCCTGCATGACACTAATATGACAGGCAGGTGAGACCTCACATGTGTTTAGTTTTTTCACAAATTAATGCAAAATAAGATTATTGATGCAAACTCGGCAGCATAATCAAGCAAACGGTTTTTGCAAGTGATTTATTCCAAAATGTTTTTTCAAATATGATGCAAACTTTTCTCCCTGATTTTTTATTGCATTTTTTTCTGACAGGGATAAGATTTATGATGTCACAAATATTATTAAAAACTTCACACAGCATTTACTAACTTCATAATTTTTAGTACCTTTATTATTTATTTATTTAATGTAATACATATAATTCTATAATACTGCCATAGTCCGAACATGTATTAACATTTCATTACAAATATGCATATTATGTGAGACTGTTCACCGTTGTCGAGCGCACAGTGCAAAAAGAAGTTCGTATAAAAAAGAAGGCTTGTGTACTTCATTAAGAAAATTAGTACATTAAAATATTTACATGAATTTAAAAAAGCTCTATAAATGATAATGTTAATTTCCATTGGTAGTTTAACATATTCTTAAGAACGGTTATTGAAGTGTCAGTGTTGAATTTAAATGTTTACTCCAAATTTCATTAATATCTGCGTAATTTAAATGTTTCTTTATAACGTGTATTATATCTGAATGCCAATTAAATATCTAAAAATTAATTATGTGAATTAAATTTTATTAATCCAATGGTTTACTTTTTATTATTTTACTTTATTTTAGCCTTAAAAATTAATTAATAATAATAAATATTACTTATGAAATGATACACCATCTTCCGTGCATTGTTGTTTACCACATAAACAGCAGGATTTTACCATTTTTCATAACAATTTAATTGTTATTAATAAGAAAAATTAACCTTTATTTATAAATTACCATCAATTATTTAACTTGTCATACTATACAATGTTACAGCACTGTACATGATATTGTACCAATCACAGCGTACTAGACGGAGAAAAAAAACTGCCCCTATGATTGTGCCTCTCTTTCTGACCGAAGGTGGATGCGCAGTCGTACACAAGCGGTCCATATCTATACGTCGATGGTATCAGCGGGGTGACATTCTGAGACAAGGAAGACGATACTTTCTAAACTAGTGGACTGTAGCCAGGGTGTGCAACGTCTTTCAGAACACATCATAGGCTGTGTTAGTTCAAAAGTGCGCTACGCGGTAGCGTAAGAGTCGTTAAAATAGTTTCATACGTAGAATTTCATCTTTTATATGGTGAATCTATGCTCTTCAACATAAACATTCGTACGCGTTATCAAGCTTCTGCTAGTGTCGTGTAAAATTCCAACAGAATATAATCTTTAGAAATCAGTTCATTTCAATAATTTATCAATTCATTTATATAAATATGAATTATCCATCTGCCAAAAAGACAATTCAACTTTATATAAATGAATTTATTTAATTAAGTTGGGAAACATATAAATGTTGAACATATATAAATATATGTAAAATGTGATAATAATGTTTAAGTCAATTATATGTCATATATCATTATATGTCAAAATCATTATATGTCATATAACATTGTATGTTATATATCCTGTCTACGTTTCTTTTAAAATTATTCTTTAAATAAAAATAATTTATATTAGAAATCTTTATATACCACAAATATTATTTT
>JABFOT010000004.1:0-16695 GCA_022817765.1 Aneuroscelio sp. ZL-2020 | reverse complement strand
AAGTTTTCACTAGCCTGTCTGCAACTTTATTCAGTTGTAATCTGCGTTTTATCCATATGGATTTCATATAAAAATTTATTTGGATATTGTAGTAGAAAGGTTCCCGATTTGACTGCTTTCCAAAAATCGTACGAAACAACTGTGAAAATTTGGAATAGATTTATTTTTCTGCATAAAAGAAGCTATATTCGAATTGTATATTATAATGTTTAAAATATTAGTAGTAGGGCAACCCCGATTCTCGATCACTTCCGGTTTGCTAAGCCGATTCTCGATCACTTCCGGTCTAATTTGAATATTACGTAATCACTTCCGGTTTAATTTGCATATTACGTAATCACTTCCGGTATTGCGTAATCTAATTTGCATATTGCGTAATCTAATTTGCATATTGCGTAATCTAATTTGCATATTGCGTAATCTAATTTGCATATTGCGTAATCTAATTTGCATATTGCATAATCTAATTTGCATATTGCGTAATCTAATTGCATAACTTTTTAATTTTTCCCAATGACGTCACAATTTAAATTAAGTAGGTCAAAATAGAAAGGTTTTCAAAATAAAGGTCAAAAGAGAAAGGTTATTAAACAAAGTAGGTCAAAATAGAAAGGTTTTTAAAATTTTAAATTAAGTAGGTCAAAATAGAAAGGTTTTCAAAATAAAGGTCAAAAGAGAAAGGTTATTAAACAAAGTAGGTCAAAATAGAAAGGTTTTCAAAATAAAGTTCAAAAGAGAGAGGATATTAAACAAAGTAGGTCAAAATAGAAAGGTTTTCAAAATAAAGTACAAAAGAGAGAGGTTATTAAACTAAGTAGATCAAAATAGAAAGGTTCCCAAAATAAAGTTTAAAAGAGAGAAGTTATTAAACTAAGTAGGTCAAAATAGAAAGGATTTTTCAAAAATGAAGTTCAAAATTGAAAGGTTGCCTGTGGCTCGATCGCGGACCTCTTTGTTTATCAACGAAAATTCCAGTTGGTTAGCTTTATTTGTCGGTTGCAAAGATCATAGAGCGACCCCACTCCCAGATGAAACTAAGAATGTTCAAATAGAAAGGTTTTTGAAGTTAGAAAGATTTTCAAAACAAAATATAGAAAATATGCTAACTGAAATATATACCAAAATGAAAAGATTTTCAAACTACTAATTAGGTCAAAATAGAAAGGTTTCCAAAAGTAAAGTATATTAACTGATATAATATAACTAAAGATGAAAAATGCAATCGTTTTCAAAACTAATGATCTTTAATTTACTTCTCAATCATCATTTTCCGACAGTCATCATCGGACAAACCAAACAGTTTTTAAATGTCGTTAACATAACTTTTAAATCTAATTTACCTATAGAATGAATGATGAAAACGTTTAAGCAAGTCTGAACATGAAAATGACATTTTCGGCAACTTTTACTTTCTAATTTATACTGCGTTATCATTTTCCGACCTTTTTTACATTCTAATTTTCTGAACAGGTAAAAGTGTAAGATATTTGAATTTTGAGTATAAATTTATAACTTACCTCATCAATGAAAATGTTATGAAATTAAAGAACACTTATGTTCCGTAATTCAACATTTTGACAATATCGATATTTAGCCATGGTTAAATAAAAAATGTCTGTTGCTGTAAATTTGGGAGTTAGGTTTTCGAAATAAAAGAAAGTTTTCATTTACATTATGTTTATTGAATAAATCACACATCTTTTGAGTTAATACAATATCAAGTTTTAGAATGGACATATTTTTTAAAACAACGTACAGAGTGTATATTAACTGAAATGATATGAATAATGATGAAAAATAATAAGAGTTTAAAAAATTTATTAACAATTTTTCATATCAAGTAATGGAGATATTTGAAGGTGAGTAAAAAAGCGTTTTATTAAATTATATTTTTATTCCGTTTCCATTATTTCATGGTGTCCCCATGGTAACGTATCTTTACAATGCGGGATAAGATATCGTTTATCATCATGGGGACTTAAAGCTATTTTATTTTGCTGCGTAGAGTACACATTGTGAAATTTGGATATAATACAATTCTGAATGCGCTTCATTTCACAGGAATCCTCCAAACATTTAACGTAATCATTGAAGGTAATTGTTTTATTTACTACATTCAGTTTCACACCTTTCGCTTTTTTTTTCTCACTCTCTCCTTCGACACGAATTGCATACATTTTTGCACGTAAGCCCACAAATTCGGTAATAATATTACCATCGCATTCATCCTTCATTAATCCTATTACTTTCTTATTAACTAAAGGAATATCATAAATGTTATTCACATTATAATTGCTCGTATCAAACATGTGTATATCTCGCTTCATACATTCATAAATATCATGGCAGGTAAACTCATAAATTAAGCTGTCGGTATCTGTGTATAATAATTTTGCATTATCTTGAAATTTGGGTAATATATAATTATAATGAAAGTCGTATAATTTTGTTTTTGAAATGTCTAATATAGACATTCCAACATATATCGGTTTATCAATTGTTACCGACAGCTTATCCATTTCAATTGCAATCAAATTTTCATCGAAAACAGCATGTCGATGAAAATTTGGTTTTGCAACTAAAGCTTCAACCCCATACCTTCCTTCCCATTTAGTTTTAATAGAAATATCTCTTCTTTTACGAACATTTTCCATGGTTTTACCGAATACCGCGTTGTTCATTAGTTTGTATAAATTTTTTTCAAAGTCATTGGTGGCAATTTTTCGCAAATTAGTATTCAAATCTATATATGGTTTTAACCATGGAGACTGTTCGAATTTCAAGATTCGATGTATTTTATTTAAAATTAAACCGTGGGCGAGCGCTTGTTTTAAATTTCGACAATGGATAATGTACTTTTCTTTATTTAATAATGTCGCAAGTAATTTAGAATGCTTGGAACCTGGTGGGATTGTCTGTTCGGGACACATAGGTAAATCTTTTTGTGAATTATGAATTTCCTGAGGGTAAGACAAATCTACTTCTAACATGTAACCAGTCTCTGCATTATCGGTAATGTCTGTCACGTTAAAATTTTCGCAATCTTCAATCCATTCAAAACCACCAGTAGGCAGTGATTCACTCATCGCCCACCCGTATAAATTATTAACGTCAAAGTACATTATATATTTTGAATCGATTGAAGGATCAAAGTCTGTCATGAATTTATTATTTGCTTTTGAATAACGCGAAGAACATACTTGACTTAGACCTCCGCGTATTCCACGTTCACAAAACAAAACTTTATCTATATCGGTAAGCAATTCTAAATTAATTTTTGTATGATATAGAGCGCAGTCCCAAGTGTAACCGGGTAAAGAAAAATAATGTGCGGGATCTAATTTATGGGTATTCAAAAGTGTTGAACGGAAGTTTTCAAATATATCCGCGAGGAGTAAGATATCTGTTTTCAAATATAAATCAGAGTATTCGCCCAGGGTTTTACAATTAAAGGCATTCCACACATTCATAGCATGTTCAAAATCATTTTCACTTATATCACAGTCATACATTTTGTTGTAAAATTGATCGCGAGATGGTAGGGACGTTTGGTCTAAAACGCTCATTTCATCAACATAATCATAAGGGAATACCCCTTTTCTCGTTAATAAATCAAATTGATTATTTTTAAATTGCGATTTTAAAATTATCTTTTTATCGTTTTCTAAATAAGAAGCTAATTTGTCAATACTACAATTTAAAAATCTAAAAGAATCGATAAAACTAAATCTAATTTTACTATTATTAACATATTTTATAATGGCAATATATTTTTCTAAATTTGACGGTATTATTTTAATATTACCTTCAAAACCATTGGCTATATCGTTAATGATGAAATGAGCGTCATAGCCCGACAAATTGTGAAAAACCACGGGAATATTAAAACTAACCTTAAAATTTAAATTGCATCTGTTGTGTGCTGCTCCTCGGAATTCGCCTGTCAGATGACAATGGTCTCGAACCTTGATGTCATCATCACTGATGAATGGTAGTTGACAAATGTGGCAAGTAGCAGCTTCATCAAAATGCCGCCAATCATCAGTAGAAAGATCCATAGGTTTGGTGTTTTGTAAAATCTGTAATTAATAGCAAGAATTAAGCAAACTTTATAAAGTCATAGTAAGAAAAATGTAAAATAAATAAAAAATTATATATACCATGTTTATTTCTTCTGCAATGTTTTTCAGCTCTGCAGCAAACCATGAGGCAGAACTTGTTCCTCGGTGTTGACGGTATCGGCAAAGATGTGTAGCGTAGTTGCAGTGTAAATAGTATCCCGCGCTGAATATTTGATGTTGCTGGTACGCTGTTTTGGGTGCAGTATCAGAAGTCACCTTTCCCAGTAAGCACTCCGTATCCGCATAAATGATGAAGGGCACGGTGATTTTACGCGAAAAGTTATTGAATTTCAAAATGTTTTTTTCCGGTTCAGGAAGTTTAATTGCACATTTGTTAACAGATTTGCAATCAACTTTATGTATTGTCAATGCTTCTTCGGTGCTTAAATAATGCAAACATCTGTTGCAATAATATGCTGCATGCTGGCTGTTACTGCACTGACTTGATAGTAAACGCGATAAATTTTTTATCCAGCAATAATGATTATTACCGGCATTGTTTGTTAACATTAATAAATTAACATGCCGTTCCTGTTCATCTTCGGTTAAATGTACAGGAGCGATCGTTTCATTTTTGCCGATTATGAAAACATTCACAGATATACCATTTTGATGTTCAAATTTGGGTATCTGCTTGAGTGCAACAGGCATTTCAATATTATTTAAATTTAAATGCCTGCTATAATGTGGATATGAAGTAGGACGATTCGCGTTCAAAGTCGCTGGAAATAGCGCCGAAATTATTGAGTAAGCAAAACAATCTTCTCCAGACGCTTTTACATTTACTATGGCTTTTTTACTTTTTATCCATTTAGGAAGATCGATCCAGGACCCTGCTCGAAGAGGGTTGCATTTTATAACTTGAATTTGCAAGTTATTTATTGTTTCCAAAGTCCAACCACTATTGGTTCCTTGAAAATCTTCAATCGCCGTGAGAATAGGTCCTTTGACTTCATCACTGAACCACAAATCCAAATCAGATGTAGCACATAATTGTTTATACTTACTCGCAAAGTATTTGTGTTCCTTATTAGCGAGTAGCACAAATTGTCCACTAAATATCGCACTTGCTTTAATGAAATTATGCTCGCATATAGCATCACCCACGAATTTTATTACAAGATCTTTTGCATGATCCATAAATTTGATAGGATCTAAATGTCTAATATTGGTAACTAAGCCTGTTTTTAAGCGATTTTCAAACGCCGAATCAACTACGTTGAAAACTACACTATCACTTTTGGCACATAATCTCCTATTAATGGTTTCTTTCAGACCAATAATTTTATTTATTGCTGCCTCTATCGAAACTTTACTACCAATCGCGATATTTGAATTTATACACGATTTCATATACGCAATATTATTATCACACTCGCGCACAAATTCACAATACTGATCCGCACTAATAGATTGAAATTTTTCATAAAGAGCCTTTTCAGCCTTTGAGCACTGCACTTTTATATTTGCCATTGTGCAAATATAAATATAAATCACAACTACGTTTTACGTGATGGTTGTCTCAGATTAAACTAAAATTTTCTATTCAATCATGGGTATATATAGAGATTGATTTTCACAGAAGTATTTTTGTGTGTGTGTGTGTGTGTGTGTGTTATTAATTTATAAGGTCAAAATACGTAAAAAGGATGGCCCCCCTTTACGTTTCATCATAACTGACAAAATGAAAACGTCATGTAAATTAGAAAGTAAAAGTTGAGGAAAATTCATTTGTTCAGACCTGTTTAAACGTTTCAAATTTTCATCATTAATTTTATATGTTAATTAAATTTAAAAGTAGTGAATTATACTATTACTTTTTATATTATAGATTAGAAAACCTTTCTATTTCAAAAAACCTTTCAATTGCGACCTAATTAGTAGTTTGAAAACCTTTCTATTTTGATCTTTATTTGTATTATTTAAGTTAATATATATATATATATATATTTTCTTTACTTTGTGACGGTCTGCCCTCGCGTGCAATCCCACTTGGGTGCTGGGCACAAGGATGGGAGGCTGCGAGGTGAAAAATAATTTAACGTGCTAACTTTATTTTATACATTTATTAAAAAAAATTTGTACAGCAAAAAAAAAATAAAAATAAAAGGGTTCGGTAATGCGGTCGACTGCGACTAAAACAAAAAGAAAATAAATCGAATTTTATTTCGCTTTATCGATTGCATTATTAGAAAAAAGAATGCAGTGCATATAATCCTCGTAGGAATGTTTATTTCTCGGAATTCGCTTCGAGAAATACTCACCGAATTTCCTATTACTTCTATAAGTGCGGCGGAGACAATTAGAACTTATACTAAGAGAGAATAACGCCGACGATACTTCGCAATATTTACATACAGCGGCCTATCTCTCTACGGGAGTGCGAACGGTGTCGACGGTACGGACAGACTCGACACGTGAGAGCGCACGGTGTGGCCGGGGCCTATCTTTCTACGGTCGTAGGAGGGCGATCGTCTATACGGTTCTTTTCACGCGCGTAACAAGCGTCGTCGCGACGACGGCGAAAGGGCCAATTGGAGAGGTGTTGAGGGGCGTAACTGACGAGTCCGCGCGGACAACAAACGTCGCCGATGCGATAGCGTAGCAGTGTCGTTACAATATCACGCGGCCGATAAGCGTCGACGATGAGACGGCGTTACATTAAATTCGGCGGAGAGACCCTTTGCGCGGGCGCGTCAACTGTCAATCGAGATTAACAGCGGACGTCAAACTTGTCTTTTCGGCGTCGGTGTACCCGATGCGAAAAGACGTGGTGTAGAGTTGGTGAGCCCAACGCCTACACGGTCACGCGTCCGAGATAACTCTGGGACGCGGTGGCACAGTCGGTTCACCCGATTGCAATGCACTAGGTGACCCTAGTGCGGCTCGGTTAACCCGAGGATGACGTAGGTTTCCCTACTATCACCTAAGGCTGGTTTACCCAGGCGATAAGCACGGTGAGCCCGTATTTACCGGATGGCTCGGTTTTCCCGAGGATGACGTAGGCTAACCCTAACGTCACGGTTGTTCTGGTTTACCCAGAGGGTGAGCACAAGATACCCGTGCGTCACCTAGGACTGGTTTACCCAGCGGACGAATACGGTTTTCCCGTAACTCGTCGAGACACTTAGGATACCCAAGTGGATAAATGAAGAAGCGTTTCTTCGTTTATCACCCGCCTGATGATCTTCTTCCTCGAGGGCGTCAGCGGTTTCGGTATAATGGGTATTCAGGAACGAGGCCGGTTTACCCGGGCTCGGCGAGGTCGGAGTGTTGTCTGGTGACCCGGACAGCGGACAGGGGCTCGGATTACCCGAGGCTTCTAGCGACGTGATTTACCCACGTCGGGAACAGGACTAGGATAGGAATACACCTGGAGACGCTTCCTCTAGAAGAGGGTCGGTAGACAGCGGGATTCTGTCTGCTTATTCATGGAAAAACGGCCGGTATTTATACGGGATCTTTTGTTTATTTGCCGCGGATACGCGTTGTTGTCAATATGTCATCGCGAATTCACACGTGTTGTCCCCTCTACGCGCCTTGGCTTGACGGCTGAAGAGGGACTTGCGCGACCCCACTCCGGGTAACCGGCCTTCTTCTTGCACGCGAAATTTTCGGTTTGCGCTCGGAGCGCGTCGGAGCGGCTCGGGAATAAACGGCGCGCGAACGTCTCGCGTGATTATATGCACTTAGATTTCGTCGTATTTTGTATGCATACCTGCGAGAACGGCGTGTCCGTTACACCTCCCCCTTTCTCGAGAGGAGGCAAGTGTATCGCAGCTTGCCTTCTGCGTTAAATCGCAGCACCCACTGCTGCCCATCCGGTAGCCGCACGTTCCACTTTCCGGCCTTTTGGATGGCCCGGACTGGCACCAACACCCGTTGGTTTTCCCCGACGTGGTACTGCTGAACGGCTTCGTTCGACACCACGCGGGGCCGGCTTTTCGGCGGTGAAATCCTGGTCGTCACTGCTCTTGTTATTGCACTGATGGTGTCGCCGGTGGCACAGGGGTTTCCACGCTCTTATGTGCTATACGCCGCTTGGTCTTCGGCGGCGGCGGAGGCTCCAGCACCATCACCTCCGGGGTTGACGTAACCACCTTCGGTACTGGCAGGTTTTCCAGGACTTTTATCCTGCCTGCAGGTGGTCGTGAAGGGCGGGTGGCCTTGCGTATTACGGCGTCCGGTTCGTACATTTCGGATGATTTGATGAAATTGAAGTCTTCTTCTTTTATTCCGAAAACTTCCTCGACTTCCCGCCGGAGTTGTTCGGGATCCGGTAGGAAGAGTTCTAGCGGCAAGATATCCACTTGTAAGGGTCCCATGGGGATTTCTTCCTCCTGGATGTCCTTTATCCATTGTTCTGCTTCTGCTATCCATCGGTCCGCGAGCTCGTGCATCTCCATGATTGTTAATTTTTGCTATTGTTATGTCTTTATATATTATTTCCCCCGTCGGTTTTCAGGTCCGATATATGTATATGGCGGCGCCATCTGCCGTTTAAATCCTTCAAATCGAATATAACAGGGGACACTGTTTTTGTTATTATGTATGGTCCCGAATATTTTGGTGCTAGTTTAGCGTTGATTGTGGCTGCTTTATTCGACAGGGGATGTTCTCTTACCCACACTCGTTCTCCCACAATGGGTGTCCAGGCTCTTCTTCGGAGGTTGTAGTACTTGCTCTGTTTTTGAACCGCTCGAGTGAGGTTTATTCGCACTAGGTCATAGGCTTCTTGTAACCGTTGATGTCTTCTGTCGGGTGTTACAGGCGTGGTTTCGTGTCTTGCTCCGATGGGGTCTTGCAGTTCTCTTCCGTGGTTGAGATAAGCGGGGGTGTATCCGGTTGATTCATGCCATGCAGTGTTGTACGCGAACTGGAACTCTGCTACATGTTCATCCCAATTTTTTTGATTTTTTCGTACATATTGTGCAATCATAGTTTTAATAACTTTGTTTGTTCTTTCGACTGGATTACATTGGGGTGTGTAGGGTGGAGTTCTTCGATGTCGTACGTCATATGTTTTCAATAATTGTTATGAATGTAGACTAATGAATTGTTTGCCATTATCTGTTATAATTTGTGTCGGTTTGCCATGTCGCAGTATAATGTTCTTTCTAATTTCGTTCGAGACTGCTATTCCGGTTGCTTTCCGCAGGGGCTTAAGTTCGATCCATTTAGTAAATCGATCTTGTGCAACCAGTAGCCATGTGTGACCGGTGTTGGAACGTGGCAATGGTCCAACGAGGTCTGCGGTGACGACCTGCCAGGGTTGGTTGCCGGGGTTAGCGTGCATTCGTCCTGCGGGAGCTTGTTGCGATGACTTGTGACTCAAACAGCTTGAACATGATTTGACGTAGATTGCTGCTTGTCGAAACATGCCTGGCCAATAAAATTTCTTCGCGAGTCTCATAATGGTTTTGGCTACCCCCAGGTGTCCGGATGTGGGGTCGTCATGGTTTTCTCGAAGAATCTGTTCTCGGTTCTCTGTTGGGATACACAGCTTCCAATGATCACCTGGTGATGGTTCGTTTAAATATAAGTCGTGGACAATATATTTGAATAATTGACCATCCTCGACCTTGAACTCGTCTGAAGGTTGTTTGCGGGTTTCTTCATATTTTCTTCGGTACCAGTTGCATTTGACACCGGTGATGGTGTGAATTTGTGGTTGCCGTGAAAGGGCGTCTGCAACTTGATTTTGAATACCTTTTCTATATAGGATGTCGAAAGAATATTGTTGTAATTCAAGGGCCCATCGGGCGAGTCGTCCGGATGGGTTATCGATTTTTTCTAACCATTTCAAGGCCTGGTGATCGGTGATAACCTTGAAATGATACCCTTCCAGGTACCCTCGAAATTTTCGAATTGCCCATAGAACAGCGAGACATTCTTTCTCGGTAGCACTATATTTCTTTTCTGTCTCGTTCAAAGTACGGCTGGCGAATGAAATGACTCGTTCTCTCCCGTCAATCTCCTGGGTAAGGACTGCTCCTAAACCTATGTCGCTGGCATCGGTCTGTAGTGAGAACGGTAGGTTAAAATCGGAGCAGGCTAATACTAGTGCACGCGTCAAGGCTTCTTTGAGCTTTTCAAATGCTTCGCTTTCTTCTTGATCCCATCTCCATCGGCTATTTTTCCTCGTGAGTCGAGTAAGTGGTGCGGCAATGTTTGAAAAATTCTTAACGAATCTCCTATACCAGGAAGTAAGTCCATGGAATTGACGTACTTCTTTTAAATTTTTGAGTGGTTGTAATTTTGATATTGCCGTGATTTTTTCGGGGTCGGTATGTACGCCGTTCTTGTTTACTATATGTCCCAAGTACTTTAATTCGTCTCGGCAAAATTTACATTTTTCGGGGTTTATTATTAATCTGGCTTCTCGTAGTCTTTGAAAAACTTCCCGGAGATGATGGAGGTGATCGGTAAAATTTGCACTTACTATTATTATGTCATCTAGATAAACGAAGGCGTGGGGTTCCATCTCGGGTCCGATGACGTCATCTAACAGACGCTGGAACGTGGCTGGAGTGGAGTGTAACCCGAATGGCATGACTTTGAACTGGTAGAGACCTCGGCCAGGAACGGTAAAAGCGATAATCTGTCTACTTTCTGGAGCTAGTGGTACTTGCCAGTAACCGCTTTTCAAATCTAGAGTAGACAGATATTTTGCCCCTCTCAATTTATCTAGAGTATTATTTATTTGGGGGAGGGGGTAGGCATCCCGTATTGATACTTCGTTGACTTTGCGGAAGTCTATACAGAACCGAGGTTTTCCGTCTTTTTTCTTTACAATTACAACTGGTGAACTCCAGGGGCTTTTTGATCGTTCTATAACTCCCAGTTTCTCCATCTCTTCTACTTCGTCGTCGATGATTTTCTGCATGGCTGGATTTCGGGGTCTACATCTTTGCTTTATTGGCTGGCTGGTGTTAACTTTGATGTTGTGTTGTGTGCGGTTAGTTGGACCTTGTATATTATTAAATTTCTCTAATTCACATTTTAAGAATTTCTCCAAGGCTGCCCTTTCATTCGGTTTTGTCGTTGGTGTTATTGGTGAGACCATGGTATTGGTCGTAATGGTTCTAGGCGGTGGTGGTATCGCAATTTGGAAGTGGGAAATAGTGTCGATCCCAAGCAGAATTTGTTGCGTTAATTCGGGCATCACATAAAATGTTTGAGTTTTTGTGTGGTTTTCAATTTTTAGTTTTACTTTAACTGATCCAATGACTTGCGTACTACTGCCGTCGGCTAGTTTCGCTTCGGTTTCGTCTGTCCGGGGGGTAATTTGCAGAATGTTCGCTACTGTTTGGTTGATATATGATTTTTCTGCTCCGGTATCTAATAGTGCTTCGTATCGTTTGCTATTTAATTCCACGGTGACATACGGTCTCGGTGTGAATTTTATTGACGTAATTTTTCGGGCCGGGGTGCTTAGGGGTTGTTCCCGGCCCTCGCGGAGTTTTCCGGTGATCGGTGACATGGACAGTCACGTGTTAATATTTCATCTTTTCCACAAAAAGAGCAAAAACGTTTCGGTATTCGTTGACACTGGTTTCTCGTATGACCTCTTTGTTTGCATCTCCAACAATGGTCATTTCGGTTATACGGGGTAACGGCGTGAATATCTTTTCGTAATGTTTTTGGTTGCCTTTGTTTATCTCGATCTTCGATTTCTTCGAAATCGAGGGCTGTGCGTGTTAATTCTTGCATCGTTCTTATTTCATTACGTTTTACATACTTTTGATATTCGGTACGTATATTTGCGTAGACGATGTTAAGTTGTTCATTTGCTGGAATATTTCCTAGTCGTCTCATTTTAGTAAGTAGCTCGGTTGAATATCTTTTGAACCCTTCTCCAGGTTTCTGGATTCGGTCGTTTATTTCACGTTTGAGTTTGCTTTTAAAATTTACTGGTAGAAATTGTTCATTAAACTCAGTTATGAATTCTGTCCAGGTGTACCAATTGTATCGGTTGTTTCGGTACCATGCCAGGGCTTCTCCTCGTAGTAAAATGGGGAGACTTTTCAGTAGTTGTTGTTCATCTATTCCATAGATGGCTCTCAGATCGTCGATGTGTTCCAGAAATTCGAAGGCATCTCGGCCGTCGAAATAGCAACCCCATTTTCGGATTTGTTCGATCGTCGGTACGGTAAGATTGGACACGGGAACTGGTTGCGGAATTGGGGAATTGCCTCGAGATGTTCCGGGTACCGATAGTTTGTCTTCTTGTTCCATCGTTTGATAGTGTTTTGCTAATCGTTTTCTCAATTCTTCGACTGTTCCTTCGGTATCGATGTTATAACGACGTAATACATCTATTAATTCGTCTTTACGCAATTTAGTTATTTCGGTTCTAGAAAGCATAGCACGTTATTATAATTTTCTTTTTCGGTCAGGGTAAAGATTTCTATTTTTATCTTTTCTAAGTCCATGTTCGGGCGCCATGTGACGGTCTGCCCTCGCGTGCAATCCCACTGGGGTGCTGGGCACTAGGATGGGAGGCTGCGAGGTAAAAATAATATAACGTGCTAACTTTATTTTATCTATTTATTAACAAAAAAAAAGTTTGTACAGCAAAAAAAAATAAAAATAAAAGGGTTCAGTAATGCGGTCGACTGCGACTAAAACAAAAAGAAAATAAATCGAATTTTACTTCGCTTTATCGAATTGCATTATTAGAAAAAAAGAATGCAGTGCATATAATCCTCGTAGGAATGTTTATTTCTCGGAATTCGCTTCGAGAAATACTCGCCGAATTTCCTATTACTTCTACAAGTGCGGCGGAGACAATTAGACTTATACTAAGAGAGAATAACGCCGACGATACTTCGCAATATTTACATACAGCGGCCTATCTCTCTGCGGGAGTGCGAACGGTGTCGACGGTACGGACGGGCTCGACACGTGAGAGCGCACGGTGTGGCCGGGGCCTATCTTTCTACGGTCGTAGGAGTGCGATCGTCTATACGGATATTTCCACGCGCGCAACAAGCGTCGTCGCGACGACGGCGAAAGGGCCAATCGGAGAGGTATTGCGGGGCGTAACTGACGAGTCCGCGCGGACAACAAACGTCGCCGATGCGATAGCGGTAGCAATGTCGTTACAATACCACGCGGCCGATAAGCGTCGACGATGAGACGGCGTTACAATAAATTCGGCGGAGAGACACTCTGCGCGGGCGCGTCAACTGTCAATCGAGATTAACAGCGGACGTCAAATTTGTCTTTTCGGCGTCGGTGCACCCGACGCGAAAAGACGTGGTGTAGAGTTGGTGAGCCCAGCGCCTACACGGTCACACGTCCGAGATAACTCTGGGACGCGGTGGCACAGTCGGTTCGCCCGATTGCAATGCACTAGGTGACCCTAGTGCGGCTCGGTTAACCCGAGGATGACGTAGGTTTCCCTACTATCACCTAAGGCTGGTTTACCCAGGCGATAAGCACGGTAAGCCCGTATTTACCGGATGGCTCGGTTTCCCGAGGATGACGTAGGCTAACCCTAACGTCACGGATGTTCTGGTTTACCCAGACGATAAGCACGGTGAGCCCGTATTTACCGGATGGCTCGGTTTTCCCGAGGATGACGTAGGCTAACCCTAGCGTCACGATTATTCTGGTTTACCCAGAGGGTGAGCACAAGATACCCGTGCGTCACCTGGGACTGGTTTACCCAGCGGACGAATACGGTTTCCCCGTCACTCGTCGAGACACTTAGGATACCCAAGTGGATAAATGAAGAAGCGTTTCTTCGTTTATCACCCGCCTGATGATCTTCTTCCTCAAGGGCGTCAACGGTTTCGGTATAGGTATCCAGGAACGAGGCCGGTTTACCCGGGCTCGGCGAGGTCGGAGTGTTGTCTGGTGACCCGGACAACGGACAGGGGCTCGGATTTTCCGAGGCTTCTAACGACGTGATTTACCCACGTCGGGAACAGGACTAGGAAAGGAATACCTGGAGACGCTTCCTCTAGAAGAGGGTCGGTAGACAGCGGGATTCTGTCTGTCTATTCCTGGGAACACGGCCGGTATTTATACGGAATCTTTTGTTTATTTGCCGCGGATACGCGATGTTGTCAATCTGTCATCGCGAATTCACACGTGTGGTCCCCTCTACGTGCCTTGGCTTGACGGCAGAAGAGGGACTTGCGCGACCCTACTAGTAATGTTTTCGGGAACACTTTTGAATGCTCTGTTCCTTAATTATTATAATTATATACATATATTGTAAAGGGGTTTTCCCCGTTTGTTAATAAATAAATTTGTTTTTAAATAAATAAATAAATAAATAAATAATACAATAATACAATAGTTAAATTATAAAATAAATAGACAATTAATGGGAAAATAATGAATGTATATAACTCATAAAATCAGACGCCGTCGCAGCTTTATCAGCGTTGTCATTTCCGTTCTCTGGCGTCGTCGCGGGTTCAGCAGCAGTAGTACCGTCGACGCCCTCCGACACTGCTGCTGCCGCCAAGTTTGGTCCAGTTTTTTCCTGCTGTTCCGCCGGCACCACCGGTTCAGCCGTCGCGGCATCTTTTGCCGCTAGGGCCTCCCTCCTCAATCTGAAACAACGAACAAAGAATTAGGTTAATTTGAAAAAAGAAACAAAAATTAATAATTATGTTCTTTCTTCACAACACTAAACAAAAAAGATAAATTTGAAATAATAAAAAATATAGAAAATACAATTTACAATTTTCCTGATGAATTTAGAAATGAAATTAGAAATAAATTAGCCCTCGTGAAAAAATTCTATTGAAGACAATTTACGAATGGGTCAATAGTCTTCAATTGTAACATTGTACAGTGAATTTCACTATTAAAAGCACTTAATTAATGATCTTTAAAATGTAAATGTATTTTATTGGTTTTCCCACAATACATCTCAATGCTACTGGTATCATGAATCGTGACGAATAGGTATATCACTTATAAATTAATATTTATTTGAAGTTTATTATATTCTATAGCCTTACAAACATTTCATTTTATAGGAAAATAATAATTTCTTGATTTCATTTCCTGAATGGGGTAATAAGAATGAATAGTTCAATACCCTTTTGAAATAGTTTAGAAGTATTGCAATTGGGTAAATGACTATTGCTGAAACGGGAATCTAATTATTTTATATTGTGAATAACCCTGTACAAAGATCCTGAAATTCATGCTTGAATTATATTCAATTGTAAATTTTCCAATAACCCCAACAACACAAAATGGCCATGATTAAATGTTCGGCATGTTTTATGAACGTTCAATAAACGTTTCTGAAGGTTTCTGTGTTGCTGGAGACTTACTAAATTGGTTTTATTTTTGTTAAAGTTAAATTCACAGTAACATGATTGTTAAACAGTTTTTAAATGGTGATAACGCAATAATATTGAAAAGGATTAAATTATCTTACATACAATAGGAAAATATAACTATTATGAATTGATTTAAGTGGTCGAGCATAAATTATATGTAATAGTAAATAGTCCAATATTTACTGAATTGGTTTTATTTTATTAAAGTTCGAAAGTTCGATATAACATAACGCAATACTTGAATAGTTTTTGAGTGGTAATAACGTAATAGTATTTAAGAGGATTCATCACTCGATTTTACTAGATTTAGTGTATTTTTAATTAATTTGGATAATATGCTGAATTTCTAAAAAATCGCTATGTACAACTATAGATGCTAAATAAGAGAATATAATGCAATATAAAAAAATTATTTTAATTATGAATTGTTTGACTTCTATTGGAACTACGATTTTCTTCATCTCAAAAACTAGTTCCAATAGAACTCAAAAAATTCATAATGAAAATAATTTTTTTATATTGCATTATATTCTCCTATTTAGCATCTATAGTTGTACATAGCGATTTTTTAGAAATTCAGCATATTATCCAAATTAATTAAAAATACACTAAATCTAGTAAAATCGAGTGATGAATCCTCTTAAGAATAGTTGTACATAGAGATTTTTTAGAAATTCAACAAATTTACGAAATAAATTAAACATACACTATATATAGTATGATATGAGTGATGAATCCTCTTAAGAGGATTCATCACTCAATTTCTCCAAAATTAGTATATTTTTAATTAATTTGGATATTATGCTGAATTTCTAAAAAATTGCTATGTACAACTATAGATGCTAAATAGGAGAATATAATGCAATATAAAAAAATTATTTTAATTATGAATTGTTTGACTTCTATTGGAACTACGATTTTCTGCATCTCAAAAACTAGTTTCAATAGAACTCAAAAAAATCATAACGAAAATAATTTTTTTATATTGCATTATATTTTCCTATTTAGCATCTATAGTTGTACATAGCGATTTTTTGAAATTCAGCATATTATCGAAATTAATTTAAAATACACTAAATCTAGTAAAATCGAGTGATGAATCCTCTTAAATGCTATATATTAAAAATGTCCACGGTTGAGGTCGAGCAAACTACAAATTTACCAGAGAGCGCAACGAGCATTCGCGCGACGTTAACAACAGCGTGTAATCCATATAATGTTTAACCTATTTGTATTGTTTGTGTTGTGAATATGTTAGA
>JABFOT010000003.1:0-17846 GCA_022817765.1 Aneuroscelio sp. ZL-2020 | reverse complement strand
GACACTCTGTAATTACCGTGGGCAACAAAATTTGTTACTAATAAAAATAAACGAATTATTATATATTTTAAGGGTTGCTGTACCTGTACAGGTACATTTCAAGGAACATTTCTGGGACCGTATTCTCGAGTTCTCGGGAAACCTTTTTCTCAGGAAATTTTTTCCCGAGAAAATGTGGCAACATTGTATTACATGCAATAAAATATAATACATTACTATTTATGTGGAATTATAACTGGTGGTATAAATCTATCAATAAAAACTCAGAATACGATATAATTTTTAGTAATATATTACTCGGTTATATATTTTATAGTAATTAATACAACGTTGCCACATTTTCTCGGGAAAAAATTTCCTGAGAAAACGTTTCCCGAGAACTCAAGAATACGGTCCCTGGATATATTTGTCCAATAAAAGTTTAAAAAATTAATATGAGATTTTTTATTTTTCTACTGCTGAAATTGGTAGATATTTCTGGAATCGCCCATATGAATGTTAGCGAGGTTCAAATTTAATTTTCTTCCAACTTGCTAATCATAACTTACAAATACAAAAACATTTATACATTATTGATTTCAAAGCAATAATGTAACGTTCTTCAGTTATTTCAACATTCGTCTAAGTTTATTGGTTTACTTTATTATTTAATTTTAATTTAATAATCATTTTATAATATATCGTTGTTCTATAGATAATAATTTAATTTTTTACGCAAAGTGTTGATAACGGCAGACTTTTAAATACTGTTTGTATTAATAAAATAACTTTCCTTTTCAATCAGTTGTAATATTGTGGAATATAGAATATGCACACAGCTTTGTATATGTTGAAGTAACATTAAAAATATCTATAAATCGCGAAGAAAATGAATTTCGGTAGATTTATTTCAAAATATATGTTTTTGTTATATTGTACTAATTATAAATTACAGTCTTATTAAAATTTAGACCTAAAAATCGACTGCTTAGGCTGGGATGGTTGGTGAAATATACTTTTTTATTTATGTTTTAAAAACAGATTTTTAATATCAAAATTGCATATGCAGACTTTGAAAATATTGTAATATTGTAATATTGTAATATTATAGTAATATTTTGCGGTGATAGGGATTGTTTCCCGGTCAGGGGCTTGATTTTTGCAATTATCACGAAAGTCACGTTTGTTAGACAAACAACAGTTAAATGTGGCAACATGTAATTGGAATTACGCAAGAACGTCTGTTTTATCTTAATAAGTGATATTTAATGGTGCTATCGATCTTGAAGAAAGAGTATTGAAATTAAAATAAAAACTAGAAAGATTGAACTTACTAAAAAGAAATAAACATTCGTGCAGAATTTTGATGCGATGTTGGCACATTTGACTGCCGTTTGTCTAACAAACGTGACTTTCACAATAATTTAAAAAATCAAGTCCCAGGGCCACGTTTCAGCCCGGTTTAAATTTTTCCTAAGGGAACATCAACGGAAAATTTTTTCTGGCAAGAGAAATTTATGGATAATAAATGTTTTTCGACTTTAACATTGAGCAAACGTTAAGTTTCTAATAAAACGTCTTGTGCATGGCGAATTAAATACATG
Organism: Aneuroscelio sp. ZL-2020; assembly: GCA_022817765.1. Lineage (NCBI taxonomy): Eukaryota > Metazoa > Arthropoda > Insecta > Hymenoptera > Scelionidae > Aneuroscelio > Aneuroscelio sp. ZL-2020. The sequence continues at coordinate 16,263 of JABFOT010000003.1, read as the reverse complement.
CACATTTTTATAAAATATTCATCAATTACTTGTCCTTAACAGAGCCGAAATTTTATATATATATTTATAATGTAAATAAAAAATAACGTTTGAACTAAAGAGAGTTGAACATATTGATAAAGATCATAATATATTATATGTAAAAATTCCATATGTAAATAAAGCATCACATAAGGTTAGTGCAAAATTAAAAAGAATTATCATCAATACTGTATTTTATAACGATAGCAAAGATGACAATTTTTTTGATAAAATAAAAGACAAGGATTATATTATTAATAAATTTAATATAATTTATTGTATATCAAGCAATGATTGCGAAAAGTATATACTCGTCAAACTAATAGTATATTGTGCACCTAGGGAGTAAAATTTTCGTTTTGTTCCCGCGTGCAAGTTTAAGCCCGAGCCGAAGTCTTTATGTTTGTAAAAAAAGGCCATGTATTCATAAAAAATTGAACTTCCATTTTTCAATTCCAAGTTTGTCGTTCTTGACCGTTGAGTCATAAAGACATTACACTCACAGTACAACAGTTTTCAAAGAAACATACATCGATCGCAACTCCATTAAGTTGAAAAATATTGTGTTGTAACTCTATTGTCTTTGTTCTCAGTGGCTAAGAACGACAGGTTTAGAGTTTGAAAATGTTTTTTCAATTCTTCGTAATGAAGTTCGTTCTTCTATAGTACAAATACAGAAAACGTTTTTCCTTTTCCAAGAATTATTAACACATTTACAACTGTTTACTTCCAGTCCTCTCATTATAGCATTCCGTGACGAATATACGTATAACTTCATAAAAATAAATTATACAATAACTTTACTTAAATAATTTCAAACAATATACTTTTGACTTGAAATTGAAAAGAAGTTAACATCATTAACAGTTCCAAATACTCAAACATGCTTGGATATCGTAATGATGTAATGTTGTAATGACAAAATGACGATTTCGTCAGACTTTTTTTGTGAAAGTAGATGAAGGATTTAATTTTCTGGCATCTGTTCAAAAACACCTGAAAATATGAAAGAACGGATTACCGAATTTACATTGTTCATGTCACTGAAAATGATATTAAATATTAAATAAGTTTTTTAACTTAACTGAATTGATTTTCATTTGGCTTAAAGGAATATCATTTGAATTAATTCTATTATGGAATTGATTCAAGTGGATTGCATGAATTATTTTCAGCGTAATTTTCTCCAATCCGATTGGGGAGAGGGTAATTATAAATCTTCAAATAAACCCTTGATATCAAACCCACTTGATATCTAATAATTACTTGATATCTTGCTCATTTTATATATCAAATTAATAACATGCTCGTTATTTGATTTTTAATATTTAATAAGATATAACTATTATTCAATATACAAATTGTGTAGATATATGTATATGTACGCATTCCCAAAAAGAAGACTGTAAATTCACATTACAAATTGTTGAATAATAATAAAATTTATGAAAATTAATACTTTAGTTTAAAATTTAATGTATTTCTTAACGGTTATTCATGTATGTTATTCAACGGTTATTTAAGTATGAACAGGTTTCACGTGAGACAAAACATGTGTTTCTATCTGGGTATTTCCCAACTATTGTTCAAAATAGCTATCGTTCGAAACATGTAATACGTCGATTTGAAATTTTTCTAAAACTTGTTGTATAATAATAAGTTGAAAATAATTTGGATAAATTATATTTAAACAAATCTAATTTAGAAAAATGTTATTAAAATGAATTCAAAATTATGCATTAATCAATTAGGTACATTTATCATTATTTATGATTATACTTATACACTTCCGCATGATTTTTATAAAGTTATAACCTTCAAAAGCAATATGTCAAAATTTGAGCTTAATCCAGGTTTGATCATTAGTTTACAAATTATAGTGATTTAAGTGAAGCTACTTTTTGAAATTTTATTATATCTTAAACTTCGGTAATTACTTCTTCATTGCAGCCAAATCTCTTTCCCTGGACCATTTTTTGGAGGACTGCAAACAGTCAGTAGTCAGTAGGGGCCAGATCAGGTGCAATAAAAAAAGCTCCGGTACAGAAATCGAAAGTGTCGAGAAAATCGTTGATTTCTTCGGGAGCTCAACCGGATAAATCAAGAAAACGCAAGTTATGTTCAAATGAATATTCTGGAGTATCGAAAGTGCGCTCAAGTAATCCACAAAAAGTTACTTCAAGAGCGAAACTACCATCGGAAATATCGCAAGAAAACATTTTAAGAGCGCAAGAAGCACTGGCAGCTCGACGAAGAATGTCAAGAGTGCAACCAGCAACAGCTCAATCGATACCGACAACATATCGGTCAAGTAGTTCAAATGAGAAACCAGCACCGACATGTCGAGAAAGAATTTCAAGAATCCCACCAGCAACAACAACAGCTCAATCAACTCTTTCAAGTGCGCAACTGATATCAACAACATATCGACCAAGAAGTTCAAGTGCGCAACCAGCACCGACAAATTCCCAATCAATTACTTCAAGACCGTAACCAGCACCGACAAGACAAGAATTCAGTACTTCAAGACCGCCGCCAGCACCGATAACATGGCAAGAAAGTACTTCAAGGGTGCACGCAGCACCGACAACATCTCAATCAAATACTTCCAGAGCGCAACCAAAACCAACAACATCTGGACCATGCACTTCAGAAGAGCCATCTCGATTATGTACATCAGAAGCGACATCTCAACCATGTACTTCAGAAGAGACATCTCAACCATGTACTTCAGAAGCGACATCTCGATGGTTTACTCAAATGAAATTTCTAATTTATGCAGGTCCAGACGATTTGTCTCCCGCAGCAAGAAGGCGGAAGTATTTAGAAAACTTAGAATTGCCCCAGTGCCCCAGCATTGGCAAATACAAAATCGTGACAAAAGTTGATCAGGGTACATTTGGGTATGTTGATTTTCATATTATGCAACAATACTGAAAAAACTAGATTGCAAAAGTAGCTTTATAAATTGTTGTGCTTTTCCATTTTAAATTGATAAGAACTGATAACTAGTCATAATTTCAAATTGAACTGTCTCAGAAAATTATATTCTTTACTTTCTCTTGTCATTTCTACGTGGTAATAAGCAGCAATTTAAATTGTTACTCTAGCAAATTAGTTTCCTCAGTTTGTTACTACTTTCTTTATTAGTTGCTTTTTACTGCTTTTTATGTGGATATCCTCATGTGAGTACAGTGAAAGAAAAATGTACGTAACTTTTACAAACAATCTTGATAACTTGAAGAAATTCTTAATACTTTGGAGGCTACATTGAAAATCCGAGCGAAGAAAAAGTAAACAAAACCAAAAAATAAAGAAAACAAAGAAAATGATTTTGATTAAAAATAGCTATAAGTATAACCGCTAAAAATGAATTGTATCCTCGACTTTTGAAGATTCTTCGTGAAAGTTACTTTCAAATGTTTTCTTTTCCCGTACATGTCTTAGATAAAATAATGAAATTTCGATTTATCTGAATTCCTAAATGTTTTAATTTTTTCTAATGCTTAATTGCTATTATTTGTGCCATAACAGGGAAGTTTTCAAAGCCCAACTTGCCGATGACAAGGAAGGATTCTATGCGCTGAAAAAAGTTAGCATGGAAAATGAGAAAGAAGGGTAAGTGATGTTTTTGAGATTGTATTTCTTTTTTGAAAATTATACTATTAAATTTGAATGAAGTTTTGTATGTTTGATGCTTCTGGAAATCATTTTCCTAAATATCGTTTTTCAACAAAAAAATTAATATTACGCATTTATAATTTTGAAATGGAAAGTTCATAAATGAGCATACCTAAAGTATAGAATATTTTTATTTAATAACTTTGATATAACTAATAACATTAACTGATGTTGTTTTTTTAATCATGTGCTCTTATTACAAAATAAAAATATCGATATATATTTATCTTCCATTTTAATCCTTTGCATGGCAAGTAGGCCATTTCGGTTCATACCAACATCTAATCCAACACCAGAAAGTTCTACGTGCCATGCTGAGGGTTAAATTTGTTTTTATATATTTATAAATAGGTTTCTTCCAACAGTGTCAATGGATTTATGTTCAATTATTATTATATTGAATCGACATTAATAAAATATATGCAGTGCCCACGTGAAAACCCTATAAGCACTGAATATTCATTACTGTTATATTACTATAATATTGTATGTCTCACTTTGAATACTGTATGAGTATTCAAAATTAAGTTCAATTAATATTAATTATTTAACACAAAAAAGATAGATGTATCGCAACAAAGAATTGAACTTTTATTTTCAAACTCCAAACCCATCGCCCTTGACCACTGAGTCACAACAATATTACACTCATTAGGACAAAACGTATTGTATGGAAATTGTGAAGTTGTGGCGCAGTGGTCAAGAACGACAGGTTTAAAGTTTGGCAATGTTTCTTTCAATTCATCATTGTGAAGTCATTCATTCTTCTGTAATTTTACCCTAATAGCACTTCATATATCTATAATTTTATAGTAATGTCACTGTATTGAAATGACATATATTTTAATATTACAATAATGCTAAAATAATATTATAGCAATATTATATTAATGTTATATGAAATTTTATATGTCCGCTGAAATCGATATTACTATAACATTATAGAAATAATATTGTAACATCTATATAATGCAGTGCCGGCATTAGCCAATTTGGCGCCCTGGCGAAAAATTTCCTGGCGCCCCCGCCCCGTCCCCCGCCATCCCTGTTAAATTATTATAGAAACAATTTTTAAAATTTTATTAAATATTTTTTTTATTTTTATATTTTACAAACTTATGATTTAATACATTATTGTAATATGAATATATAACGTGTTTTATTTAATGTTTATGGATATATATAAAGGTTTTTACAGTTATAAGTGGTTATAAGCATCATAAAGATTGGTCATAGTTCTTCTTTTTTATGAAAAATTTTTTTTATCAAGATTTTTTGGCACCCCCTCAATTTTGGCAACCCTGGCGACTGCCCCGGTCGCCCCACCCTAAAGCCGGCATTGATATAATGTTATAGTAATATTGTATGAATGTTAAACGAATAACATTATAACGTTGTAGGAATATTAGAGTAACACTATAAATATAATATTCGATGAAAAATACCAAAAGTAAAAGTTATTGTAACAAACTGCAAACCTGTCATCCCTGGAACTGAGCAATAACGACATTTCATTCACTGAATACAATTTATAACCCTTATTCAGTAGCTATAATATTATTTCACGCGGTCATTATAACAATATAGTAATATTACAGTAATGTTACAAACAATATTGCAGTAATATTATTGCATTGTTACTTAATATTTAGTAATATTATGTGCCATTAGAGTATAAATCGAATATTATTTTTAAACGTTCAAAAATTATTCCTCAATATTGATAGAAATATTATAGTAATATTCATGAAAATTAATTTATGAATATTGAAAAAATAAAACATAAATTTTACTGCAATTTTACAGTAATATTCAATATTAATATAATATTTAAATTAAATATTTAATATTATTATATTACAATAACATTCATTAAATATTTAGCAATATTATAGTAATATTCTTGTAATATTGCGCGCTCATAGGGAAGGATTACCGAAAAACTCTTAAAATTGGTGATTATCAGGGATTGTCAGAATTTTTGAAACAAATGTATTGAAAATCGTTTCTTTCAACTAACTTTCATTGTTTTCCAGAAAGTATTTTCACGCAGGTGTTTTATTAATTGCAAAAATACACTGGGAAAAAAATTATATAAAAAATTGGCATGTTTCATGTTAACTGGGCAGTACGACAAAAAATAGATAAATTTTAACATGTACCATATTAAAATTTAGCAGAAATATGTTAAATAATAATATATTTGTCTTAAATTTCAGCACGATACATATTAAAATTTATCTTTTGACAATCGTGTTGCCCGGTTAACATAAAACATGCTAATTTTTACTATTTTTCTTTCAGTGTAAAAAAAAGTAATCACATCAACTTCAGTTTAATGGTCTAATATGTAAAAATAAATATTACCACAATGATTGCGGTTTATTTTAACTTCATTTTTTAGTTTGATAAAAGAAAAAAAAATTGTGTTACAAGGAGCATTAAGATAAAAGCCTCTATTTGTGTATACGTCCTGTTTGTATCAAGTGAGAGATATAAATGGTATCGAAAAAAATTATTTATTGATACATATAATAAAATTGTTATTTTCTTATTTTAGACACACTAAATAACATTTCTGAACCTTTTGCTAAATATTAATGCACTTTTATCATTTAAAATCGATTTTGAAATTCGCGGTTTTCGTAACACGTGCCGCATTTATTTCATATTCTAGGAATGTCGTAGTGAGATTAATATAAAATCCATAATTATTCTAATGAAGGAAGCACTGTCCTTTTAAAATTATATCAGAAAGTATACGCAACTATTTGTAATCGGTGCAAATATTGGGCGTATCTGATATTGTGTTAGGTTAGTATTAGCCCGAGCATGAGTATTATGACAATTTTCATACAATTAATATGCACATAGCGAATTTTTTATCAGTATTTATCTATATATATAAATATAATCTTGAATTATAATTTCATGTATCAGATCTTTATTAACAAAACTGAAAATTATACATTACCGTACAGCTCGGGTCAGTAACCAACACAAATGAGAGCAAACACTGCAATGTACCGGCTTGTGTTAGTTAAAAACATCATTCAAATACAACACATACTTTAATTATCTTATCAGGTGATTATGGTATTAACACTATTAAGGCAATGAATTTATCATAAATACTGCCATTCCTAATTATGAACCCTATAACCACGCAAAATTCATGAATATTTAATAATATTACAGTAATATTAATATATTTCTTGAATATTCACGAATATTTGTAAATATTTATAAATATTGTAGAAATATTTCTATAATATTATAGGTCTCTATTTTAGATATTATGATAACATTCAAAATAAATAGTGTGCAATATGACACACATATTTTGTTAATTACTTAATATAAAGGGAAGATTTTAATTGAAATATATTTAAATTTTTAAAGTTATGATTATAATAAATCAATAAATTATCAATTATTTCTCATAAATACATTAATAGGTTAGAATGGTTGGTATATAAATTTAATTCATACAACAAGCTTTAATTGTCTTGTATCAAAAGTTTACATGTATATTGTAATTGTTTTCAACATTTTCAGATTTTCGAGTCAAGACTTGAATTTCTAACAGCGTAACGCTGTTTTATATGTAAAATAATAATCTGAAATAAATATAAGTTATAATGATAAAGCACAATATTACTATAACATTGCTGAATATTTCTGAATATTTATAAATATTACTGTAATATTTGCAATCAATATTCAAAAAGTGAGACATATAATGTTACTGTAATATTGCAGTAATATTTATAAATATTGATGAATATTGCACAATATTAAAGTATAATATTCAAAAAATATTTATAAATATTATTATAATATTATAGTAATATTGTGCGGTGATAGGGAACCTATTAAAAATATCGCCATTCATATAACGCAAATATAGTCACGAGTAAGATTTCACTAACACAAATTGGTACAACTTGAACGTTACAATTTCATCGACATAATATCTTTGAATCTTAAAAATATCAGATAAAAAAGGTTATTCTTCAATGAATTAAACTTCAACATTGTACATATAATTATTTGTAAAAATATTATGCTGATTTTTATAGTAAATATCCTTGTTGAATTATATCAAAATTTTACTACACCACAAATAGGGGCTTTTACCTTATGCTAAAAAATCATACATAAAATAGTTAAATGTTTCAGTTTAAAACACATGCGACATTGAAAACATATAAATATATTGTTAATTTTCATTTTACAGTTTCCAATTACCTCCCTCCGTGAAATGAACATACTGAAGGTGCTGAAACATCCAAACGTACTGAAATTTAAGGAAGCTATCCAGAAAAAAAGTATGTTGTTTTAAATATCAGTTCTATTACTGTTTTTATTTCTTACATCATTGTATTATATAAAATATATTTATTAAAAAGTGTCTTATAAAGTGTTTTATAAATTTCCTTAGCTCGTTTCGAATATAGAAGACAAATATCTTTGACACTTTTAATTTTGAAATATATTCGTTATTTCGAAACTGAAGAAACATTATTCTCTTAAATAAATTTTCTATAACAAGTTTTTTTTATAAAACTCAAATTTCAGTGAAAATCAAAGGCTAATTTTTGGTTTTATGAAAATTAAAAACAAAACTCAGTTATAAACTGTTATTAACAAAGAAATTCTTAATTTCACAGGTATTTCCCCCGAAAATGTTACATTCGACTTCTATCTTGTTTTCGAATTTTGTGAGCATGACCTGGCTGGATTATTGTCCAATCCACATGTCAAATTAAGTCTGGCAGATATAAAGTCAATTATATTTCAAATAGTAGAAGGATTATATTACATTCATCGCAATAAGGTAAGTTTTTAGTAATCTAATTCTCCTTTATGATAAAATTCCCCGTTTTATTATTGTTTGAAATTGTTACGTTTCGAGAAAGTTAAAAAGAAACGCTAATCTTTTTTGGAAGAATCTGCAGAATACACGAATTTGATCAAAAACCAAGTTCATAATTTTAAATAAAATTACGCATTCAAAAAGCATTAATGAAAGTATAAAAATAATTCATATTATCAAGCTTCAAAATTTAATTTCATAGAAAAATGAATAAAAAACAGTTTCTAATAAACATCTCTCTTTCAAGGTGTGCATGTTTCAAATGTGAACATGTTTGCAGAACTGAAAATATTTTCATTAAAGGGGCTCTTAATAACTTTTCAAATTAACATATTCTACTTATACGACTTCAGATAATTTAAAACATTTATTAAAATAACAAGTATTGATATTTTTTATGTAGTATTTTTTATTCTTAGTTATATTTTTTTTATTATATCCTTATAAAATCTAAATACAAATATAAATATATCCGAATACAACAATCTTTTTACATTTTTGCAAGAAGCTATAATCACGTTTTTATTTCAGATTATGCACCGGGATATTAAGTCGTCAAATATTTTAATTACAAAAAAAGAGGTCGTAACATTAGCCGACTTCGGTATGGCCCGGTCTGTCAGTACCTATCAAACCCAGAAGCTCGAAAATAAGGGCAAAAACTTCACCAAGAACTTTGAATTCAACATAACTTTTAGCTCATGCAACATGCAAAACAACGTTTTTGCGTGAAATTTCGTTCTTTATACTTTATATTGCTTATAAAGTTTCCACCTTTTTCACTTCAAAATTGAATTATACAATTACGCTTTGATACATGGCACTTGTCATACATGCTGTCAAGCTGTAAAAATTATACTGCTACCTTTCATTTTGACTCATTTCAATAAACCGATTTAATACGTTATAATTGCGAGGAAACAATTATTTTTGAATTCATATAAGTAATTTTGACAAAAATAATCTGCACTAGGATATCCAACATACTATATCGTATCCTGAAGATGACACAGAAGTTACTGTCGAAACGATTATAACAATCAAGATATTAACCAACGCGGAAATTAGAGAATTGTAGCTATACAAAATTATCCAAAATTATTCGGTAATTTTCATTACTTATTTGGACATTAATTGCTTAAAGATTTCCTCAGAATCAAGCGTCAGTGAGGTAAATTCCTGACGTTTGTGGCGGCTGCTGAATTATTTTACCCTGAATGAGAACCTGTCGCACTGAACCTACACTAATAAAATAAAATGATGATTTTAAAATATTTTTTCAACACTGCTAATATATTTAAAAACATTTTCTAATTGTTGTTTCAACCATAAAGGTGTAAGTATTTATATTTTAAGCATGCAACTTAAAACAAGTAAAGTATCATACCTATCATTCCATTTCTATAAAAAAGAATTTATTAATAGAAATATGTTCCAAAAAATATTTTTTCTTATTTTAAAAATATTTACGGAATATTGTGGCATAATATTTTGAAAATATGATGAATTATTATTTTTAAAATACTTAGTTTTATTATAGTAGAGTTATGTCGTTCTATTCTTAGCGCTTATCTGCGTTCGAATAGCTGACTTGTCCGGTGGAGTGGGAATGGCCGGCAACAATCTTTGTATAAGTACGTGTCCCGTCGAAGCGGAATCATTCTTACGCGAGATTTCGAACAGTTCAGACGTGACTCTTGAGATTTCCGATAAAATACGATCCGCTCTTAAAAAAATGATTTCAAATTTTGAAATAAACATTAATGCCAGATCAACTGTAATAGTCGATGAAATAAAGAATATAATATCAAGATTTTCTGACGATAAACTGCAATCAACATTTTCATGGCCAGCAGCCACGATGATTCGCGAGGATTTTGAGGCGAACGGACGAACGTGTGAAATTGACGGGACGAAAAATACTGTAGTACATTTTCGCGAATGGAGACCACCAAACAAGTGTGTCTTTTGCCGAAATAATGGTGAGTCGTATGCCTTCGCAAGTTCGCACCGCTTAAAGGACAGTCTCGGGCGTGCAACATGCCCCAAACTGAGGGCATACACCTGCCGAATATGCGGAGCTACGGGCGATAAAGCGCACACCATCAAATACTGTAGAAAAAATCCACATGCGGTCCTTATATTTTAGAGTTGCTCTAAAATAGAATTCTGTCGAATAATTGCCGTAACCCCAGCAACGCTATATGTACATAAGTCTTCGGTCGTTGGAAAAACTTTTCAAAATATAACCTTTTGTGGCTCGAGGAATTAGCAAATATTATTTAGCAATTTAATGCTTGCTACGTTTCAACTTCCAGCTTTAGCAAACATTTCATTTCACGAGAGGGGTTTTTAGTGAGTAAAAATCCCACACTGTTATCAGGTACGGGCCTGGTAGCATCTTTTTGAAGATTTTCCCCTCTCGCCGAGAAAAAAAAACATTTTTCCCTTTCACATATGCCATGATATACTTCCGTCATTATTTATCCAAAACTCGATCGAATTTAATGAAAGTTGGTTATATCGTTCTACTCTATATATATATATATAAATATTCTACAGTTACCACAATCGGAGTGGCGAACTGCGTGTAGGAACAAATATAGGATTATTATAATTATACGCAAGAATCAAAATATAGCATATCGTATTTTCCGTTCACTACTTTTACTATATACTGAAAATCGATTCTGTACCGGTATAGTGTTCTGAACAATTATAAAGTATCATCCCTTGCTCCACAATGCTTTTTATTTGACTCTGATTTAACATGGTTTCATTAGTTTCTGTACAAAAATTTGTATAACGCGTTTACTAGCAAAGGTATTAATTCACTCACGATGTTGCTTCCAGCTTTTCGTTACCACGGCAAGCGAAATTTGAATTGAACATTACTTTTAGCTCATGAAACATGCGAAACAATGTTTTCGCGTGAATTTTCGTTCTTTATACTTTATACTGCTTATAAAGTTTCTACCTTTCTCACCTCAAAATTGAATTATACAATTACGCTTTGATACATAGCACTTGTCCTACATGCTATCAAGCTGTAAAAATTATACTGCTACATTTCATTTTTTTCGACTTTAATATTGAGCAAACTTTAAGTTTCTAATAAAACGTCTTGTGTTTGGCGAATTAAATAGATGCACATTTTTATAAAAAAATCCATCAGTTACTTGGCATTAGCAGAGCCGAAAATTTATATATATATTTATAATGTAAATAAAAAAATAACATTTGAGCTAAAGGGAACATATTGATGAAGATCATAATAAATTATATGTAAAAATTCCATATGAATTTTCAATTTTCTAACCGAACTGCGAAAAACAAAGAAGTTTTTAAAATTTCAACCGGCAACTCAAGAACGGATGTGAATGAAAAAAATTTTTTGTCGGAATAGGATATCAAAACTTAATTTTTCGTCTTCATCGGGCGAAACGGAAGAAAAACACACATTAAATGTTAAAATAAACGAATATCAAATTTCCTGTCCAAACTGCGCAATATAAAAGATTTTAAAATTTCGATCGTCAAATCATGACCGGATTGTGCGAAAAAAATTTTTTGTCGGAATAGCAACTCAATACATGTTTTTTCGTCTTAATCAGTCGAAAGCAAGCGAAAAACACTGAATAAATGTTAAAATTATCGAATTTGTAATTTTCGGACCAAACTGCGCAAAACAGAAGATTTTAAAATGTCAACCGTGAACTCAAGACCGGATGTGAGTGAAAAAAATTTTTTTCGGTGTAGCAACTCAATACTTACTTTTTCGTTTTAATCAGTCGAAAACAAGCTAAAAACACTCTTTAAATGTAAAAATAATCAAATTTTCAATTTCCTGACCGAACTCTGCAATATAGAAGATTTTAAAATTTCAACCGTTAACTCAAGACCGGATTTGAGTGAAAAAAATTTTTTGTCGGAATCGGATCTCAATACTTATTTTTTCGTGTAAATAAGTCGAAAACAAGCGAAAATCACTCATTAAATGTTAAAAATATCGAATTTTCAATTTTCTAACCGAACTGCGAAAAACAGAAGTTTTTAAAATTTCAACCGTGATCTCAAGACCGGTTGTGAATGAAAAAAATTTTTTGTCCGAATAGGATCTCAAAACTTATTTTTTCGTCTTAATCAGTCGAAAACAAGCGAAAATCACTCATTAAATGTTAAAATTGCCGAATTTTTAATTTCCTGACCGAACTTCGCAAAACAGAAGTTTTTAAAATTTCAACCGGCAGCTCAAGACCGGATGTGAATGAAAAAAATTTTTCGTCGGAATAGGATATCAAAACTTATTTTTTGGTCTAACTGAGTCGAACACAAGCGAAAAACAATCATTAAATGTTAAAATTGTCGAATTATTAATTTCCTCACCGAACTGAGCAACATAGAATATTTTAAAATTTCAAACGTCAACTCATGATTTGAGTGAAATAGTACATTGATACACTAGTGCGGAAAGTGGGTGAAAGCATTCACCCACGTTCCGTACGAGTGTATCATACTATTTTTCACAACGAGTGCTCAAAATGTGTCACTTTTTGTACTCTTTTGATTGTGAAAAGTAGTAAATTTCAGTACAGTACAGAAATTTACTACTTTCCGCACTCTGAACAGTACAGAAAGTGGCACTTTTTGGACACGAGTTGTGAAAATAATTTTTTTTGAATAGCAACTCAGTACTTGTTTTTTCGTCTTAATCAGACGAAAACAATCGAAAATCACACATTCAATCTTAAAATAAACGAATTTCCAATTTCGTGACCGAACTGAGCAATATAGAAGATTTTAAAATTGCAACCGGCAACTCATGCCCGGATGTGAGTGAAAAAAATTTTTTGTTTGGATAGCAACTCAATATTTATTTTTTCGTCTTAATGAGGCGAAAACAACAAAAAAAACTCATTAAATGTCAAAATATACCAATTTTCGATTGCTTGACTGAATTGCGCATTATAAAAGTTATGACACTTCAACCGTCACCTCTATTGAAGAAATTGAAAATTCGTATATTTTAACATTTAATGAGTGTCTGTTGCTTGTTTTCGCCTGATTAAGACGAAATCATTAATATTATTTCATTATTGTTGACATTCGTTTAAAAACCCCCGACACTTGGAAGTCATTTCTCTATCCTTATTTATAATTCTTTCATCTCAGAAATATAACTTTATATGTAATATTTCTTGAAATGTTTGAAATCAATCATATTATGAATTTCGTCAATAAATTTCAAAACGCGGACAATGTTCGTTTTTTTGAAATTTAAAAAAAAATTGTAACAGCTAGAAGCGAGCCCACCGTCTCCAGAACGAACGCTCCTTAAAACGGTGGAACGTTGCCTCTCGGCCATTCCAACACTTGGAAATTTTACTTGTTTAAACTTCTACCGATTCATCACATGAAGCATCGGATCGACCGCGGATTTTTTTCCAGCGCGAGGGAATTGTATCAGAAATTAAAAGTACTCGAATTCAGTTATAAAAAATACTGCAATATTCAAAATATAATTATAAATTTGTTTGTATGAAGTTTTTTTTATTAAATTATTATTATTTGAAATATATATTAAAAACGTAATATTTTTTTCAAATCAAAATCAATACGTCTTTCTGCTTCAGCTCGCTGTATCTCTGTTATTTATCATCAAAATAATATTAATATTGGTTTCCTGATATAATGAAATAATGAAATAATAAAAATTCAATGTATATATACAAAAATAAAATAACCATATTATTTTATTATAACATTGTGTTGATGTTATCAAGTGAAATATAGATGCTCCAAATTTTTTATTGCAATAATAAATTGTTTTAATTAATATTAAATATGTTTATCGTATTAAAATTATTATTATCAGATAATAATATAACAGTATGATTAATATTTAAATTTTTCAAATTTTTATTTTGTATTTTATTACAGAGACTAGATTAATTGTTTAATATTGAAAAATGATTCCCTTAAGTTGGATAATAATCCGCGGTCGTCCCTCGCGCATGAGCCCTTATTTCATATAGTACTATGAAGAAAGAGAAAATTTATAATTTTATGTATGATTTTCAGTTAATACATCTCTATGAAATTATTCCAATTGAGCGCAATGGTCTGAAGGTAAGGTTCCAAAAAAATTGAACTTTATATATGCCTAACAACACAAGATATCCTTTTAATGTTCTATAAATATCATTTTGTGATATCGCAATATTCGTAGAATATTACTAGATTATGTGCTAAATTGCAGGGATATTATCAGTATATCGATATGCCCGCTTTTTTTAATATCCCTCATATTATGCCGTATTCATTATGTACGCAACAGTTAAAGAGATATCATTTCAGAATATAACTATGACATTCTATACAAATCATATGCATATAATTTTACAATCTGACTGTGATATTAAAGGAAGAATTCTGAGTGCAAAAGTATGGAATTTTTCCTGTTATTTCCATAAATATATGCAATTATTGGAAGTAATATAAATTTTAATAAAGTCCAACATATCTATTAAATAATTAAATATAATAATATTAATAATATAATAATATTAATATTTAGTTATTAATAATATTGTTCTAGTCATAAGCTAACTATACATTTGCTAGATATCATTTATTGACATTTCGGAGATTTCTGCAATGTACCCCAACAATCTGTTTTTACAAATAAAATTGTTCCAACAATATCATAAAGAATTACATAGGATACTTTTAATAAATATTCTGGCTATATCTTAAAGTGTGGACATTACGATATCGTCCGGATATAGATAGTATATTGAGATTATCATAGTATCGCCATAGATCATCGCAAAAAGATATCCCAAGGATATCATGTGCTGTTAGAGTGTTATGCATTAAATGCAAACACTACATTTTCCGGCATATAATATAAAATAAAATAATTATAATTCCAATAATATTTTTAATACAATTCAAATTAAATAATGTTGATGTTATACAATAATAATTTATATATAAGTTCCCTGATGGCCAGTGGTTATGTGAACGATTTACATAAAATTTACATCAAGGTACTTCCTCATTGTGCTGCATTGTTCACATAAATCAGAAAATTTACATAATATTTACATTAAATTTATATAAAAATATAAATGTTTAGGATTTATGTAAATTATGCAACACAATGCGGAAGTACATTGATGTGAATTTTACGTAAATATCAATCAGATTAATGTTTACATAAAATTCTAAACCTGGCTATCAGGGTTTATAATAATACATTAGTATAATATATATAGTAATAAATTATATTTAACTTATATTCTTATACCATAAGTGTAATATTATGTTTATTTATATGTATTATATTTTTAATATAATGCTGTTTTGAGATGAAGTTATTGTAATTATTTCACAGTTACTTTGCATTATAAATTCTATCAACAATAAAATTAATTAACAATTAATTTTTTTGTCAAATAATTAAAATATGTAGCTAATTGTAATTATAACATTTATTAACATTATCCCATATTGCAAATTTTTTTAAAATAAGTAATAATCGATCAGCGATCTGCTGACAAAGGGCCTATCGGCAAAAAAATAGTTTTGAGAAAAACGCAATTGAATATTTGTACCACTTTTATTTAAGATCATTTTCGCTTATACTTACTCATAAAGACGCTACTGGAACTCTTAAA
>JABFOT010000002.1:0-16837 GCA_022817765.1 Aneuroscelio sp. ZL-2020 | reverse complement strand
TACTGTCCCAGCACTGACAGAGTACTGGTAAACTGCAGGTGACAATAGATTAACTACGTTCAAACGACACTGGCTCATGCGTCTGTCTGGTACATTGCCATCACTGGCACAGTACTCAATATGGAGTCAAATTTGTAGCTTTTACCTCTACTGTCCCAGCACTGACAGAGTACTGGTAAACTGCAGGTGACAATAGATTAACTACGTTCAAACGACACTGGCTCATGCGTCTGTCTGGTACATTGCCATCACTGGCACAGTACTCAATATGGAGTCAAATTTGTAGCTTTTACCTCTACTGTCCCAGCACTGACAGAGTACTGGTAAACTGCAGGTGACAATAGATTAACTACGTTCAAACGACACTGGCTCATGCGTCCGTCTGGTACATTGCCATCACTGGCACAGTACTCAATATGGAGTCAAATTTGTAGCTTTTACCTCTACTGTCTCAGCACTGACACAGTTCTGGTGTACTGCAGGTAACAATAGATGAACAATGTTCAAACGACACTGGCACATGCGCGCATCCAATACATCGCCATCACTGGTCCAGTAGTCAATATAGAGTCAAATTTGTACCTTTTTTCTTTACTGACCCAGTACTGACACAGTGCTGGTGAACTGCAGATGACAATAGATTAACGACGTTCAAGCGACACTGGCTCATGTGTCCGTCTGGTACATTGTCATCACTGGCCCAGTAGTCAATATGGAGTCAAATTTGTACTTTTTTCAATTACTGACTCAACACTGGCACAATGCCGGTGTACTGCAAGTGACAATACATGAACAACGTTCAAACAACAATCGCACATGCATCCATCCAGTACATCGTCATCGCTGGCCCAGTACTCAATATGGAGGCAATTTTGTTTTTCTCTACTGACTCAGCACTGGAACTACTGTACTGTTCGTATTATATATATATATATATATTCAGGAATGACTGAAGTTGTTTACATTCCAGTAAAGTTAGAATTATCTTCCTAGAAGATGGATCATCGGGGGATAAGCATGTATAGAAATATTATTTTATATCGATTAGTATATAATTTAACTATTAAAAAAAGATTCATTATGGGATCATCTCCTGATTTCCAACCTATTTTGTTCAAAAATAATTGAATTCAAATTATGAATAAGAAGCAGTTTATATAAATTGTGCGAAATGTTTCCAAGGAATGTACTTATCTTAGTTTAAATGTGATTTAATAAAAGTTAAAAATGGGAAAAACTATAACATTAGATGTTATACTTTTCGTTCAGATGAAATATATTACACTTCTGTATATCTTTCAAATATTTATAGTTTATTATTTTGTTTGTACATCTTATACATGTAATAACGTTATTATACAAATCTTTTTGTTTTTCTCTGTAAAAATACATTTGTTTTTAAAGTCCTTAAGGTAATATTTATGCTGGTCATTTGATAATTTGTGAACGTACATTATGCCTATATCCTGCGATTTTAATGGTTTGTGAAATAGATTGTCTTCAAAAACATATGTGTATCCCTTAATGATAATATCGCTTATAGAATTGTCACTTTCGAGTTTGGAATATATGTCAGTTATTTGAAGGATGTCATCATTATTCATTATAATACAATTATTGGGATGCGAAGAAGTAATAGACACGTTTTTGAATTTTATTTTAGAGTATACAATACGATCTTCATTTTGTTCAAGTATTTCACACTCAGGTCTTACAGAACACTTGTATATCTTAAATATGAGAGGAAAACGATGTTGTATTGACAAAACATTACTTTCCTTTAATTCCTGAATTCGTCTCGCGATTTGACTAACAGGTGCTCTGCTTGATTTTACAAGTTTTTTAATAAAACCTATACTATCTTCGAATGCAAACGCAGAATAATCGAAAATTGGTCCTTCCATATACTCAACATCATCTGAAATATGAATTAAATTGTGAATGTTCATTGTTACAGAATCGTCGCCATGAATTGTTGGCATTAATTTCACAAACACTCGCAGAAGATTTTTAGCATATGTAGCATACTTTTTAGCTGATTTTCTGCTCGCTAATAATCGACATGATGTATATAATAATAAAAAATGATTATACTCGTTTTCTGATAAAATACAGTCAAGAAATACTCCACTAAAATATAACAAAAAAAATCGGTATTGTGTTGCCTTCCAATTGGTGATGTCAGTTAAATCGAAATTTTTGCGTTGGAATTCGGAAGGAATATCTTTCGCAACTGAATCAAGGTATGACTGCAATTTTAAAACTTTTTGGATTTTAACATTAACTTTATTATTGTTGATATATAAGTTTAAAAGATGATTTGGTACTCCTATGCATAACAAATGCATTGAATCTAGCAGAAAACCTCTGACTATATCAAACTCTAATATTTTTAATAATGGAGTTGTTTCATTTTTCAGATGATGTTCAGGCTGCTTTTTTTCTCGAAATGACATGTTAGTTCTGATTGTGTTATTCACTTGGTTAAATACTCTTATTCCTCTTTTTTTATTTCGACTTTTAACAGTTTTGCCTTTAATTTCGCATCGTTCACATGAATAAAACCCCGTGTGTCCTTTAACTTGTTTTAAATATGCTCGGGCGGGAGTATCACAAATAAAAGCTTTAACAGTTAAGTCGTAGTGCTTGCCTGAAATATTTATTCCATCTTTAATAAGCGCATTAACCTCATCAATTAAATCGTTCAAATATTCATTCAAATATTTTGGTTTTGATTCACCGTAATACAACCCTACAAGAAAAGGCTTTGCAATATAATTTTGATTATAAACTAATCCCAAAATTGGCCAAATATGTTTTTTAGAATTTTGATAAAGTTCTGCGCCATCTACGTTAAGGAGTAATAAAATCTCGTTGTCAGTATATACATCGGGTGAAATGATATAATTTAAATTAGTTGCAATACCAAAATACGCGTATTGTCCATAAGTGCCTTTTCCATTCTCTATTAGCTGTACTTCAGTTTCTGTTTTATTTGTTTTCAAAAGTGTTTTGCTACTTTTAGGGAGATTTGTATAATTTTCACTCCTTAAAAGTAACAGCAATTCATCGATCAATTGTCTAGTTACAACGGCGATATTTCTATGAATCAACGCTTTTATTTTAGAACTGATATAACCTTCAGTCAGTTCATTTAATGTATCCTTTTGTAGGCTGATATGTTGTTCTGATAAGGAGTTTGATGATTCGCCACTAAGTCCTTCGTCAATTGATAAAAATGGATTTGCACTTGTATAGTTTTCTTCTTCGCCAACTTCCGCAGACGATGCTTGGGAAACATCTGCATTACCGAAATCTAGTAATTAATATATATATTATTTACTATAAAAATAATTTCTGTAGAAAAAAGGTTTTAAATGAATATGTTATATTATATTTTATTTTAACGTCTGTATAGTTAATGAATATGTTATAGTTAATATTACAATTAACAGAAACTGCCGTCATTTTTGTTATATAATTGTTTTGCAGCAAAAATTACTAACGCATTTGAAAATATGTGTCTTGATAATAGGTAATACTTCTTCCTTTTGTTATATGTTTACTGTTTTCAATGTTCATATAAATTATATTTTATTTGCTATTAAATATCTGTGTAGTATTATTGTGTCATACGGGGCATAGGATACTTTTATTTGGCGCTTGTTGATGTTTTCTGCAGAATTAATTGGAATTTGACAACTTAAATGACCGGAATTGGAGCCTATTTTCAGATTACATTTATACATGGAGAGAAAAAAAGGGAAATTTTACAAAAAATTCAGTTAAATTTTACAATATTTTGTTGTAAGACTGGGATACTCAGAAAAGAATATTAAAATTTATAAAGAAAATATTTTAAAATTTAAAAAGAAGTATTGTAAAATTTAAAAAGAAATATTGTAAAATTTAAAAAGAAGTATTGTAAAATTTACAAAGAAATATTGTAAAATTTAAAAAGACAATATTGTAAAATTTAAAAAGACAATATTGTAAAATTCAAAAATACAATATTATAAAATTTAAAAAGAATTGTAAAATTTAAAAAGACAATATTGTAAAATTTAAAAAGACAACATTGTAAAATTCAAAAATACAATATTATAAAATTTAAAAATAATTATTATAAAATTTAAAAAGATGTATTGTAGAATTTAAAAAGACAATATTGTAAAGTTTAAAAAAACAAATTTTTATATCATTATTTTATATACATTTATATATTAAAATAGTACCCGCTCCCCCCTTCCATTTAGATCATTAATCAAATTATTATTATTTATTACATTATATAGCACAAACAATAATCCATAACGCACATACACATGGACATACAACTTAATTACATATTTACACATATTTATTATAAAGCGTTCTTATATACTACTATGAGTGCTGAAACAGTACTTGTGAGAAAGTTTTTACGAGAAATAATATCAATGGATTGTTTTAAATTTTACAATGTAATATTTGTATATAATGACCACGCATCAACGTGAATATTACAATACTTTTAAAGTAAATTTTCATTAAAATTATTTCAATTTTTAACAAATAAAATAGAATTTATTAAAATTTAAAATATTATATATTTCTTTAATTATTTGTAAATATGTTAAAAATAAATTTTCCAATAAAATATTGTAATTTTTGTTTTTCTGTGTTGTAAATTTTCCTTATATTATAGTATTTATTATCGAAAATTCAGGTATATCCCAGATTTGCTGTATAATATTGTAATTTAAAATTTTTTTTTTTGTTATTTTTCAATTATTTTTCTCTCCGTGTAAATTTTAAATGTTTTGTTGAAGAATTATACGATAATAATTTAATTAACAAAGTTCCATCTTTATTATTTATACAATCCTCTGAATCATTTTAGATATTCAATCTATTCATTGACATTCCATATACTTCAATTCCAGAAACATGTTTTTATTTAAATTAAGATTTTAAAATTTAAATTAAAATTTTGATCTTCTCATAATTCATCAAATATTAAAAGATATGATTATATTTTCGTTCTGAGAATCATATTCTATTTAATTTAGAAGTCATTCCCATCGCCAATGAAAGTTTGTATAATTATGTTAATTTTTATTGTTTTTGATGCGCAAAACAAAATCGAAAAATGGTGCTTTTAATACGGGTAGTAGGAAAAATATCATGTGCGCTTCGGCAACGAAAACGCAGATTTTGGCTCGTGGGGTTAGCAGCCCTCGACTCCGCCTCGGACTTCCAAATTCCTCACTCACGCAAAATCCTGTTTCCGTGCCTAGCAGCACAATATACTATTCCGTGTATGGTGAAATCCGCTACAATTATATATATACATATATACATATTTACCTCCGTTTGGTTTAGCTTTCTTATAAAGCCCGTCCAGTTTTTCTAATTTTCTTAAAAACCTATGTTTTTTTAAGCGTGTATACGACATAATATTAATTAATTGCCTCTATTTCAACGGTTTCCAATGTGACTAATGGTAACATACACTAATGATATATAGAATATTATTAAAATTTGTCATTGACAGCGCTCCAAACGATCTGTCGATAGCGCACAGAAATATAAAATGTGGCGCTTTGTTCGAATTCGAAATTTTATTCAATTTAAATGAGAATAATTTGTACTCTATGTAGATACAAATAATTCATTAACTAAACTTTTTTGAATTTAATAACTTGTTATATTATATATAATAGATTAAATAAATAAATACAATAAATTATATAATTTTCTTAATTTATTTCATTCTGATAATTTGATTTTGATTTTTTGATTTGAATCTTTTTTAATTTGTTTCATCTTTAACACGTGTTAAAATTATAGATAAACCTGAAAACTGAACCACACATTTGCAGGTGTATAGAATAGAGAACGACATTAGGACGAAATTATGGCTACAAGTTAGTTTATGATTAAAAAATTATTGCATAATTAGTAAAATTCAATTTCCAATCGTCAGTTTCGAAATTGTAACAATTGTTAATATAGAAATAAATGTTGTTCGAATCACGAACAGGTATAATTCGCGTGGTGGGGGTAGGCTCTGAAAACGTCGTCAAGTAGTACTATGAATGTTTTATGATAAACACGTTGCCATGCAAACTTAAACAAGTGCCGGCAAAAGGCAAGTACCGTAGTGGCAAGGGTCTGAAAGTTAAATGCAACAACATAGGTGTGTTTTACAGCGCCACCTCAGTTCTCGAGCGCTAGGAATGAACTAAAAAACAAAGATAGATTGCTTGCTGGGAAATTCGAATGTATTTCTATTGATTGTAATACAATATTCTGCTTTAATAATGTCATGTAAATAAATTAATTAATTGTGTCCTATTAATTGAATTTCTTTTTCATATTAAGAAGAAATTATTTATAATACTTTCGGAATATTGACATAAAAAATAAATAAAAACTCATTTAATTACAGTAATTCATCGTAGTTATAATACTTAATATTTTAATCCGTACAAAAGATATCTTCATTTTTAATTTTATTTTTTAAATAATAAGATGTTATCATCACTGAAAGATTACTAACAAAATAAGAAAATAAATTATGGGCAAAGTAATTACGATTAATCAGACCGCTAACTTCGAAAGGAGTAAAAACTTGTAATAACCACCCAAGCTATGACAGTTCATCCAGTCCCGCCGTTCGGAGTGAGCAGCGCTGACAACGCCACCTTGGATCTCGCGCACTTTTTTCAGAACTAAACAGACGCCACAAAATTTACATTGGAGATTCAGACCCTTGCGTAGTGGTAATTCAAAGGAGTACGTGACATCGTCCCCGTTGTGTTCTTCCTAAATTTATTGAAAATAAGTTAAAATCAAGTAAGTATAGATTTATTAATATTCTAATTCAATTTATAATCATCGAGTTTAGTAGAAATGTGAAAAACAAATATTAAAACCATATAGTTTATATTATAAATTTTTTTTGCTTGCTATTATTATTACCAAAATTTTTTTGTTCATACGTTTTTATAAGAATCTATCTCGTCCCTTTGTTTTTATTTACCCTTTATTTTAACTTTAATTGTACTATATTACTATTAATAAGTACTTAATAACGATAGATTAATATATTATCTGCAATGATTATATTATAAGTTTGTTTACTTTTATTTACAGAATGAACGAAACGCATGCAATAGTAGAATTTATCGACTATGTAAAAAAGGGGAAAAAATGTATTGATTTAATCCCTGAGGTATGGATTATACAAAAAAATTCTCAATGCGCTTATCCACCGAAGAAAGATTGGATGTATTTAAAGGAATGGGCGAAAATTGGGAAACCTCCAGGCCAAAAATGGAAAAAATATAATATTAAAATTTTAAAACATTGTGGTAAGAATTTTATTTCATTTTCATTTGTTTACACTGAGAAAAAAAATCGATAATTTTTAATCTTTTTCTTATTTATACAAAATAATTCAATACAATTTGTAGAAAGTTCGGCATTGTTTTTAAAGTTGAATAACATAAGTGTGTAAGTGTGTAAATATATTCTTTGCCTAATTTTGTAAAGATTCACCGCAAACATTTTTGAAAAATGTTATTTATTGGGACAGTGATTCAATTTGTTTATTAGACAGCTATAAACTACGAGCATTATTATTTTAATAATTAGCATTTTTCAAAAAATTTTACGGTGAATCTTTGCAAAACTAGATGAAGAATAAATTTATATATTTACTTTACATATATTTATTAAAATGAAAATGATTCTTTTAAAAACTGTTCAAAATGAACCTAATTTTAGATTGTTTATAACTAAACTGTATAATGAGATTTTTTATTTATTCTTATTTTGTATAGTCTGATTTCTCTTATTTATATTGCGATCACTATCTATCAATTTATAAAAATCAGTTCAATGTAATTAACAATTTTTCAAAGTCCCAAAATTCTTTATAATCATAATTACAATTTACTGAAAGCTTTCTTTTTTAAATATTTTAGACATAGATGTATAATATATGAAAAAAATATTTACTCAAATAAACGTTGCTCATTAAGACCATATATCACCAGTTTTATCTGTCATTTAAACATTTAAACATTTTTTAAATATCTGAGGATTTTGTTCACTGAGGAAGCGACACTTTTTGAGTTAGATTTTGAGGTTGGAAGCGCATCACTTGATGTAAACATCAAAATCTAACTCAAAAAGTGTCGCTTCCCCACCGAGTAAAATTCTCAGATATTTAAGGATGTTCAAGCGATACATAAAAATGTAAAAGTTATAATAAAAAAAATATATGTGAATGGTGTAAACAATTATTGACTGAAATATCAAATTTCAGGGTATTTTACCGTATAGTTTCAGAGAAATTAATTAATGAAAATTGTTTTTTTAATATATGAGTAAATGAAAACCACCATGAATGTGTCATAAAATTTCTTTTCTTCATTATTTAAAATGCAATTTTGTGAATAAAAAATTGTGCTTTATATTAATTAAGTTATAAAGTTTCATTATTAATAAATAAAAGACAACTTTACCGTGTAATTATGTTGTTATACGGAAAATAAGACACAAAAAGTTAACCTGATACACGAAATGTCATTCATTGTGAATGTGACAACGTTGTAATTAAAACGTGGCTTCCGGAGTTGAAAGCAGAACAGTTTTAGCGGGAATATTTGAACAGTTTGAAATTTTTCCGAATATTTTTCAGTTTATTTTTTAATCCGATATGTAATCAATAATTTTTAATATTAAAATATTTTATTATGTTCACGTTACTTTTTACATAATAAAATTTTGGTTATAATACTATTTCCATAGTAAAGGCATAAAAGTATATAACATATATATTTTTATAATATTTAGTATATACATATATATTAAATATCTGTGGCTTGAAGGAAAAACAAGTTAACTCCATTTTTTTTTTGAAAATTGAGTTTACACTAAATTAAAAATGCTTGTCAACGAAATTATCATATTTTCCAGTCAAAGTTACAAAAATATCTTTACTTTCAAGATTACAATGTAATTAAGTTTGTTAAAATACATACAAGACAATGATAAATAAAAACTAAAATCACCTTTTTCTCAAAATAAACAAAAATGGAGTTAACTCTTTTTGCCTTCAAGCCAGAAATATATATAAACTAATTTGCTAATTAATAAGCTTTCTTAAAAATGAGGTTTCTGAATAAAAAATAATAATTAAATCAGTATTATTAATTATATGAACGAACAATGTTGATTTATTAATAAAATGTATATTTTTGTATCATTATTTTATATAATTTTTTATATTTTACAACAAAACTGATTCACATTTTTTAAAGAATATGTAAAGGTTTTATTAAACACGCTGTTTTAAATATACAATTGTTAATTATTAAATTTTGTAACATTTCTTATCGGTATAATTACTATGAATAACAGTATCATTTTGTAAAATTTTAGAAAATACTGATTAATTATCGCAGATACTTTTAATTTCTGTAGTCAAGGCATTAATAATTTTTACATTGTTTGTAACACGTGGACGTCCACCAATATTTGTTTTCAGTAACATTGGAATTCCATTTTCCTTATCATCGTTGTATATTTTTTTTAAAGCTTCCAAATTGATATTTTGAGATGCCATCCTATTGATCATGCATGCTGAAACTTTATTTTTCAAAAAACTTAATGTATTTTTATTTTCTTTTGATCTCGCAGCTTTAATTTTTAAATTTACAAATTGTTTGATTGATTTTGCTGTTGAACAGATTTCTTCAATTTGAACATTTAACTGTTTTACAATGTTTTGAAGCATTAAGACATCGACTATGGCATTGTGTGCATTTAAAGATGAAGTGTCGCCTATAATGTCATCATTTAAATTTGTCAAACTGAATGATTTTTTTTCTTTAACACGTTCTGGCAATTTCATTTTAAATAAAGATAGAGTATCACAAAGACCTGCAATAAGGAAATATATATATATAAATGTGAATGTTTTTCTTCAACTGTAAAAAAATGATTCAATTGAAAATAAAAAATTAAATTAATAATTATAATTTTTAATGGTATAAAATAATTGTATAAAAAAGCATTAGTTATTTTGTATATAACCTGATACTATTATTTTGAAATTCTCCATTAGGTTCATGCTTTTCATTTCGTTTATTAGTTTTGGGAAATCAAATCTGTTTCCATTGTGAGCCACTAAAATAACAGGACCGGGTTTCAAAAATTCTAAAAATTGTTCCATTGCCAGCTTTCGAGAAATCGTTTCTAATAAATTGTCATGGTGATATAAATCACCAGCAACAACATGTAAACCGAAAAAATATAATGTGAAATAAATTGCATTACTGCATATGATCCACATGTTGGTAAAATATATGCATTAAATTCTTTATTTTCGTTATGCGCAGAAATTTGGACAATTTGTGACGAGTCAGTTAATCCTGTTGTTCCCAAATCAAAGTAAATTATTTTTGAATCCTGAGGAATTTGCTCTTCATCTTTTTTTTCTTGCATTGAATTAAAAAATGTAGTTGTTGAAGTCAAATCACAACCAGATAAATAAGATATTCCTTCTTTATTTTCTTCTTGAACAGTCTTCTTGCGACGTTGTTCAAATAGCTGTCGACGTCTTCGTTTATGTTGAATTGTTTTCATTTTTACTGCCCTAAGTTGTCTAATTTTGTCTTTTCGATTTCTGTACTTTTCTGTTAAAATACCTGGCGAAAGACTTAATTTCTTGTTAACATTTACCAGATAGGAAGTTCCCTTGTTCTTTTGGTACACTGCAGCTGTTACGCGGAACCGATTGGATTCAGAATCTCCATAATGTCTAGCTTTCGGTGCTTTACTAGCTACAATATTATTGAACGATTCATTGGCTTGAGTGGAACCACTTGGGGCCAATTTTTCAGCATTGGATGCAAATTTCGATAAAACATTTTGAAGTTTTGTTTTCAACTTCTCATCTTTTAATGGTTTTCCCCCTGGTAATATTTTATATTTAAAATTTTCTGGATCTTTTTTAAAACTGCACCAATTTCCACAATTCGAATGATCGTTATATGCATGAGGCACAATATTTAATAAACCAGCTCGAACAGCTTCAACATTTCCTTTATTAGTTTCCAAGGCACAGGAGAAGCAGTATTTAATGTAATCAATGATTTTTGCAGGTACTTTTAAATTCCTCAACATTTTACTTAGATTACATTTTGCGTGGTTTTTATCAGATTCTTTTTCTATTGGATGTTTTGATTCATTTCGAACTTGTGTTATTGTTGAAGAATCATCATCACCTACAATGGTCGTAAATTGCACATTTTCTTCTTGAAGCATGTCATTTTTGGTTATCATTTCAACAGCCATTGCTGGCTCCATGGCTTTTGAACTACCTACATGATTTGCTATACAATGATGTTCTTCTTTTTTGTGTCCTTTTTCACATAAGATGCAACGTTTATTTCTAGTAGCATAACTTACTACTTTACCTGTAAGGCTACCTATACAGGAAGAATGCCCTAAAAATAAAACAATATCATTTTAATACATATTCATAAAATAATTTAATGAAATAAAAATGTAATTGCAATGAATATATCTAACCTGTTAAACTATTATAAGAACGTCCAGATCCCTTTTTTTGCCAACCAGCATCAATGGACACTTTCAAATTGTTTGCCGATTCGCTATTTATGACTACATTACTACTATTCCTATTTCAACAAAATCCATGCAATATTAAAATAATCTATTGTAACTGATAGCACAAATTGCTTCTAAATATACAACAATGTTAATTTAGATCAGCAAAAGAATCAGCATATGAATTATATAAGATTTATAGAATGAAATTACTATATAAAAATCATTACATATGATTCATTATACAGCGTGATTCATAATAAGTCATAGTTAAAATAATAATAATAATAATAAGAGGAATAATAATAATAGATTCGAGAAGACTCGCGACACCGAAGAGAACGTGGAGACCGAAGAAACCGAAGAAAACGTGGAGACCGAAGAAACCGAAAAAAACGTGGAGACCGAAAACACCGAACAGAGCATGGATCTCATAGAGACCGAAAAGTCTATTCAGTGTCTACGATCTCCACGCTTACTTTGGTTTCTTCGGTTTCTTCAGTTTCCACGCTTTCTTCAGTCTTCACGCTCTCTTCGGTGTCTCGAGTCTTTTCTTATCGTTTGTTATTATTATTTCTCTTATAATTATTATTATTATTATTGTTTTAATTATGAAATAAATGGTCAAGAAGAGACCGAAGAATCTCTTGAATATTTATTATTAATTACCCTGTATACTTCAGGATTCAAAAGAACTGAAAATGTAGTTGAACTCACTGTTTAACTGATCCAAAAAGATAACAGTTTGATGAAAATTGATCAAACATCTTGATCTTACTAGTTACAATTGTGCAAATTTTCAATTCAATTCAATTGAAATTCAATTAATTTATAGATACTTATGATGATGCAGAGGAGTTTTTACATGATTATTTAGATACCTGCATCCTCCAAAGTGCTCCAGAATCATCAGGAGAAGATTCTTCAGATTCTTCAGTGGATGCAACGGAGTTGCTTATAAATATTCCATCATTCGAAGGTAACTTGGGAAGAAAAAACACCTTAGAAATTAGAAAGAAGCCTTTCCTTCTAATTTGTTAACATTTTTTTGTGAAATTTAGTTTATAACAATTTCTTTGTAATATCTATCTAATGTTAACAATCCCGATTCTTTCACCGTCGTCCCGTGGGTATAGCGGGGGGCAACTATGATATATTACAAATGAGAACCCTTAATTTTCATCAGAGAGTCGGATTCTACGTATAAAAATATGAGGGGTTTATTTAAAACAATTTTTAAAAACTATTCATTATTCCTTTTAAGTTATAAACTTCATCTAAAATAATCTATATCTATAATCTATATCTATAAAATAAATCTTTGTTTATTGTTAGCAATTGATAAATCGTTTTTAAGTGTACAACTACGAAAGTTAACAAATTAAAAATTATCGAAATTATGGTATCTTTTAAAAATTGTTATTTAAATTTCTTTTCTAAATATATAATATGAAATATAATATCTATATAGTAGTAATAATAATATTTATATTATCTATATAATATAAAATAATAAAAATAAAAATAACTAAGTAATGTACATTACAACGTACATTCTGTAATATAAATACAGTAGTATAATATTATAATTTTCATTTGAAATATATTATCGTAAGTCCAAGTTGAAATCATATACTAACTCATTTTTCGAGTTAACTGATTCTTACAAATAGTCACAGATGTATTATAAACATCAAATATTAAATTGATTACTCAGAAATAGTATCAAACTATAGAAATTTAAAATTGTATTGGGACTAAGAAATTAAATGTAGTAATTTTAATGTAATTTGTTATACAGTATATAAGTTTTTATATTTAAAAGTTTATAATATTGTAAATCCTTCATTCATCTTAAATATAATGTTTGATTTATATTTCAAATAACTACAGACTCAGACACAAGCAACAAGGCTAATAGGAATTCCAATAAACAAATTCCGTTTAATAAGAAAAGTCAGCTGATCGAGGAGAATGAGAAAGAGAACGACAATTATAAAAAAAGGAAAATAGGACATGACAAGAAATCTACACCTAACATTGGTAAGCTAAATGCTAGGCAAATTATAACTTCGCTGAAATAATTTGTCGGGTTCGCCATAAAGTGGGGGTGCCAGAAATCAATATATACGGGGTTACATTTCGAACACCATATTTTTTATTGCAGTAGCAGATTAGCACCTATATAGCACCTAATTCCTGCATGATTTGTTTTTGAAAAACTTAAAAATTTAATATGGCGGAGTGCAGCTCGACATCTATCTGTACCCCACTTTTTGAAATCAATCTATCCGATATGAAATTTTGAGTACCAAGTTTTTTATTGTGGTTGCAAAATAGCACCTAAATAGCACCTAATTCCTACATAGGTTTTTTACTGAAAAATTTAAATGCTTAATATGGCGGAGAGTAGCTCGATGTGGAGCTACACTCCGCTTTTTGAAATCAGTATATCAGGGGTAAAATTTTGCACCTAAAGCACCTAAATAGCGCCTAATTGTTATATATATTTTTTTCGTTTTTGTGAAATGTGGAGTGTAGCTCGACAGACCTAATTCGATTTATTGGGCGAAAAATACATTCAATATCAGGAACAAAGAAAAGCAAATATAGTTTAATTATATTTATTTTAATATATAATAATTAATTAAATATTCCAATTTCAAACAAAATATAACAGCAGTATGTAAATTTATATACTTGTATTTTCAAGTTTCTCAGTATTTTATTTTTCTTCAATTTCATTGCATAATTGACAACGTATTTTCAGTTGTGAAAAAACTTTCTCTGTGACCAAACATTTAAAACTTTTTTCTTTAAACGAATTTTGAAATGGCACCTTTTTGAATACAAAATTCGAAGCTTCTTTTTATGTTTTTACAGCACAAATAGAATTACAGACTATTTTGGAAACCGTGGAAGGAAATATAAAAGAATTTGTCACCAAAGAAATGCAGTTGCTAAAAAGAAGTATTTTGTATGATGCAAATAAAAAACACGAGCAAATTTTAAATTTAATGCAAAAGGGAGATCGAACAAATGTCGTAGTCGGGGACATAAAATCTTCTTTGAATCTTCTTCAGCCAATTTCAACACTGGATGAGTTTGTTGAATTCGATGCGACTTTAAACGAAGAAACTTCTAAATTGCTGGTACATATCATATTTTATGCTTTAGAAATATTCAATATTTCCAATTAGAACTGCCCTTGGCCAGATTTATATTCTAAAAAGCTCCAGTTTCTTTTTGCCATCTAATACACTCCAGTCATTATTTTGTATTCTAAACAACCCCATTCACTTTATCATACACAAGCTACAACTATAAGGTGATGTAAAATTAACTATGACAGGAAGATCAAAAACTATTTCTTATTTAATAATAATAAGCTTTGAATGTATGATTAATAAATTCATTTTCATGGGAATCATGTTTATAATTTAAAAATATACGTTTCAAAGAATTTCAGTATTATTTTTGAAAATAAGAAACTATTAAAACTAATTAAAGTCCAATTCTAAAGAAAAAAAAATAGAACAAAGAATTCAAAAAATTAATTCAGACGAGATTTCACATTAATCTAAATTGTAAACATATGTTCTCTACAAGATATTCTACATAAAAAATTACAAACTGAATTATTAATTAATGTTAACTAATCTCCTATCAATTCCCACGCAGACGAAAATATATTTTATAAAATATATGTTGAAATATATAAGAATTTGCCGTAATACGTATATAAAATATATGTGTAGTATATTTTTGAATATATTTTCGAATATATGTAACATTTATATTTATGAGAAATATATACAAAATATATGCTCGCATACATTTATCCAATTTATATTTGTCACATATAAATGAAATGTATGTTATATATAGAACTTTATGCTGCAAAATATATTTATATGTTTCTACATACATTTCACATATATTTCATGACATATATGTTCAACCATGCGGAATGGGAGGTGTCAATATAATATTTATATTTACAGATAAATTATATCTGTAACGAATTATTCAACGAATTTCGAAAAATTATATCTGATACACGCTTTCTTTATAGCTGGATTATATGCGAGTGTTATGTGGTGGCGTTACCACTGTGAAAGATGGTATATCAAAAATACTTCCAAATATAATAAAAAAAGAGGTCCAAATGAAATATAGCGGTGCAGGAAAAGTGACGAAGCAACATAAAAAACTCAACTTCAGTAATACAAATACCTACCGACTGATGTGTGGTAAGTCAAAAATTGTGTCATTTAAATATATTTATTCAATTACAATATATTTTATCAATTACAATAAAAGAAATCTAATTTAATTAAAAATCCTATAGTAATGTTCTTTTTTAAATCATGATTTTTATTAGCACTGATTCATTTAAATGCAAAATATGACTGTGTTTACATTATTTTATTATTATTGCAGACATGATTATAGAAATGATTCCAAATTGTGGAAAGGCGGAGATATTATCAAAAACAAGCCGCTGGCTTTCCGGTGCCCCCGATAGAGACGGGGGGAAAAAAGAAAGAGACTTAAAAAAAGATTAAGATTAACTATTCTTATTGTATATTCATACTATTATTACTTTTAAATATATAATTATGTTAAAAAATGCGATATGTGTTGTTTTTTATCCAATTTATCCAATTTAATTTTATTGCATTTTAGTACTGTGCCAGTACTTAACCAGCAGTGAGACAGTAATAAATTTGTACTGATAGACCACTGGGCCGTAGAACAACTTGTGTTATCACAACCGTATAAGGTCAGAACTGGCATCGGTACCTGCACCGGCAACTTTGACAGTCACTACTGAGTCAGTGGTACGACTGTACTAAGTCAGTTGTTAAACGGCACTGGGGCCGTATTGATTAACTGTAGATACCATTCTGGGTCTATACTGACTTCACAATATAATCTTTTGTGAAACAATATCGTGCCAGTACTGCACCAGTACAGAACTAGCATTAATGATGATGAATTTTATTGCATTTCTGTTCTGTGACAGTACTTAATCAATAGTAAGACAGTACTTAACCAGTAGTAAGACAGTACTAAATCTGTACTGATAGACCACTGGGCCGTAGAACGACTTGTGTTATCACAACCGTATAAGGTCAGAACTGGCATCGGTACCTGCACCGGCAACTTTGACAGTCACTACTGAGTCAGTGGTACGACTGTACTA
>JABFOT010000001.1:0-22432 GCA_022817765.1 Aneuroscelio sp. ZL-2020 | reverse complement strand
GTAAACGTTAATATCATAACATAATTTTAGAATGTAAAAAATTATAATTTTAAATCGAAATTATGAATAAAGAAAACGAAGAAAATTGAAAAGCAGTGTTGCCGGTTCTAGCGTTCGGTTAAAAATCAACCGAATGCGATTCGGTTAATTACAGAATAAGGCCCCAGGCCTATCTTGCTTCAATTTTCTCCGCATCCCGCTGTTGGCAAATGGCGCCTGTGTCGTTCCGATTGCCTGTTATATGCAGGATGTAACTTGACATGAGTAGACTTATTAAAAAATTTAAAATGATACACTAAAATATAAAATATGTTAACTTTTAATTATTGAGTTAATATTATCAAAATAAATGATAGTTAACAACAAAATAAAAAACAAATTTCATGAAAATAATTTTTTTAAATAAATATAAAAGTGATACTACTTTATGAACTAGAATTATTATAAACCTTAATATAACTTTTTAATTTCAACGTTTTCCTTAATATAATATTTTAGACTAATTTTAGAATATTATATGTAATTAAGGAATATAATGTAACTTGAAAAATATAATTGATGTATTATAATACTTAATGTAAGATAAATTATTAGTAATAAATAATAATTATAAATATATTTGTAAGAAGAAATATATTTTGATAAAAATGAATAAATTTTGGTTAAAGGGGAACGTAATTTTAAGTTACTTTATTAATTATTAATTAATTTTTATTTTATATTTTAAATAATTGCACAACTTATACATTTTTATTGTTTATATATTTCGTTGATTTTTTATTGTTTTTAAAAGTATATTTATTAGTTTTCAATTTATTATTAATTGTTTTCTTTATACATTATAAAAATAATTTAAAATATAGAATAAACAAAAACTTACTGTAAATTTGAGTTTAAATTTATTTAAAATTATTTTATACCACACATATACTATATTATTTTAATAAATAAATTAAATAGTAATAATTATAAATTTTTGTAAATAAAAAAATATTTCAATTACATAGAATTGAAATATTTCTTTGGAATAAAAAAAATAATCATTCGGGGGGAAATAATACACATTTTTTCCGTAAAATATTATTTTAATATAAAGTATATTACAGAAGAAAACAGTAATACATCGAAGAATATCATTATGTTTTACAGAATTTGGCGAGCTGAGATGAGTGAATAAAGGAGTAAACAAAAGAGTGAATGAGAGTAAAAGTAACCCAGTTGAAAAATACTTCTATATACCAATACCAATATATATGCGGTTTCTGTCAGTAATTTGTTTACTTTTCTATTGTATTTGTAAACATAATAATAGCTCTATATGCAAATAATATATATTTAATGATTTCTATATAGATTTTCAAAATGAAATCTCTATATATAATACTTATAGAAATCGTTTTAATTTGGATATCCATATAGATACTATTAGATTTATATGTATTTCAATATAAAACTAATTTTAAGCTTACAATACCAATGGGAACCCTTGTATAAAAAATTGGTCTGAAAAAGTCCGAAAAGCTCAGAAAAAATGTGGGAAAAAATGATAAAATATGTCGAAATTGGGAATTCTGTCAATTTTGTACTTTTTCAGACACTTTTTGTGGACTGTTTCAGAGTTTTTCATATTATTTTATCTAAATTCGAAAAAGTCTGAAAATCTGAGAGAAACTCTGAAACAGACGAACACTTTCAGACTGTTTTAGAGCTTTTCACATATTTTTGGACTTTTTTGAACTTAAATAAAAGAATACGAAAAATTCCGAAACAATCTGAAAAAAGTGTCTGAAAAAGTGCAAAAATGTCCAAATTCACAATTCTGACACCTTTTATCATTTATTTACACATTTTCAGACACTTTTATAATACTTTTTCAGATTATTTTAGATTTTTTCAAACAAATTTATTTCTATGAGGGAAAGTGAACAAATTACTGACAGAAACCGCATAGATACTAATATATAGAATTAGAAATAGTCCTATTGGTATCTAGAAATATTTTTCAACTAGAAATCTTATTTGCAGTTTATACCCCAACAGAACACACGTTCAAGGTACATTGAAGGTTTTCCATAAAAGCTCCCAGCGTTCATTGAACGTTCATTGTTAGGCTATATACGTTAAACATATGTATTTTCAACGTCTAAATGTCCATCCTACAAAAGGTTTATTGAACGTTCATACAAAGGTAGAATGAAGGTAAAATGAACGTTCATTAGACATATGAAGAAATATGCGAAATTCAAAATCAAAAATATTTTACATTTGCCATTTTGCATTTCAATTTTTTAATTTTTTTTCAACTTCAAACTTCATTTTCAAAATCAGTGGTATATATAATTATGTACATATATTACTAATTTTGAAAATGAAGTCAAAAATAAAAAATTTGAAATGCAAAATGGTGAATGCAAAATATTTTTGATTTTGAATTTCGCATGTGTCTCATGAACGTTCATTTTATCTTTATTTTAACTTCATTCTACTTTTGTATGAACGTTTAATGAACCATTTTTAGGGTGGACATTCAGACATTGAAAAATACATATGTTTAACGTACATGACCCAACAATGAATGTTCAATGAACACTGCGAGCTTATATGGAAAACTATCAATGTACGTTTGTTGAATGTATGTATTCTGTTAGGATAATAAATATCAATTCAGTTCAAATGAATATTTGCTGAATTTTATAAATATTAAATTTAATAAACTTAACGTTTCAATTCAATATAATTTATTTAATTAAATAAAATAAGGTGATAAATAAAATAAAATGAAAAAAGGTTTAGAATGCAATTTATATCTAAAAATTGAGTAAAATATTTTGTAAATATTTTATAACTAATTTTTTAAATAATAATTATCATAAATCTAAATAAAAATTATGTAAATATTTCATAAAAATAAAAGCATTTAAAACTTATTCTTGTCCAGTTTTGAAAGCTATATTTTTCAAAAATAAATATAAAATAAATAACATTTTCTAATAACAAAAAATTTTTTCCGGATCATATATTTAAAAATAGAAGTTGAACGAGTAACATTTTATCTTTACATTGGTATAAAAATGTAATTATTTTATTATTATTGTTATTTATTATTCCACAGAAGTTCTGAAAGCTTATTTTGTCTTCTTTATCTAATTGTAATGTATAATTTTCTGTCAGTTTACTTAGTAAAGATCAGATAGAATACTTTATGAATTAAAATGTCATTAAAATATGATAATTGAAATTGCTTATGTAATCAATAGAAATTATATGTTTAAAATTTATTTATGTTTATATTTTCAAGTTTAGAAAATATGAATATAATACTGATATAATATTTTATGATTATGCACACAATATCGCAAATAATATTTTTAAAATATTATTTCTTTTGGACATATATCTTTGCGATGTTGATAGAATATTAATTAATATTTTAAAATATTTTGTGCACAATAAAAGCAAATATTTTATAAATGTGATGTACTATTAGAGGGATTAAGTCCATTAAATTTAATCGGGTGATCAAACTTAATTTGAAATATTTTATGTGAAAATAAAATAAAGCACAGATATAAAACTTCACATTTTATATATTTACTTCGTAAATGATTTTATTATTTTTATATCCAATGTACTCTTTATCCAGGATTACTCTTATATCCAGATGTACATCCCGAAGCTGTACATTATTATTTACTTTAATATTTATCTGTCACTTTATGTCACACTCAAATTATTCTAAGGTTAGATTTTATTTGTAAGCCGATCGGAACAACACTTGCGCCACTCCGTAAATTTAGACTACTAATGTCCGCGTTGAAATCATGTAAACTATACAGAACCGGAGAGGCCTGTTGATAACATATCAATTACTACTAATAATCGTATATTAATATATGAAACAATCAAACAAAAAAATATATAAAATTCTATTCGACATTTCGCCATCTGGTAGCCTGTATAGAACTAGGAAATAATGTCTGCCACCAACCCGCATTAAGAATACATTTGGCGTTTTCGGGTAAGTTTCATTGAATCTTTTGTCATTGTTCGTGTAAATCTGGAGCAGCCCTATCCAACCGTGCTTTATATTAATGTAGAGTAACGTTCATGACGTATCATTCATACGCTAGATGACGCCACATATTTTCCGTCCGGCCGCAGTTATAATCTTAACCTTCTTATTTGTTTATTGTTTATACCGTTTATACCATTCTGACCAATTCTGACAGATAGACTGAAGCGACTGAAGACAGATAACCCGTTCTGTGAAGAAATAATAATAAGAAGTTATTAATTAAGAATAATTAAGAAGTTATTAATTATATAAATTGTTAATAAAATAAACGAGAAATGCCCTCACATTGTGTTGCTGTTGGATGCACATCTGGATATAATAGCAATCCAGAAAAAAAACATTTCTTTTATGTGCCCCGCGATGTTAACTTAGCAAAACTATGGCAAAAGGCATCAAAAAGAACCGACATTATATTAAATAATTCACATGCATTTTGTGATAATCATTTTTTGACAACTGATATAGTCTGGAGCAAACAATTTTATGATAAAAATGGGGTTTTAATTCAAGAGGTAAGTAAAAAGTTCATTTTTTTATGTATTTTGAAACTCTCATAGATATTTATCTGACTAATGTATTTAATAATTCAGTAAATGTATAATTTTCAAAATTTTGAAGATTTATAAAATTAAAACTATCAAATAATTGATAAACAAGAAGTTTTATGTAATCTTGAAACATAAGTAAAAGTAATTATTTTCTTATCATTAATATTTTAAATCATTCTCTGGATGGCTAATTTAATTATTATATATATTACTATATTATACAGTAGATACTAGTATATTTTATAAAATTAAATATATATTGTAAAAACTAATTTCTTTTTAAAAGATATTTCTTAATTTTAATACATTTTTTCTTACGTTTGATAATATATTAAATAAAATATATACATAATGTTCTTTTACTTGAAATACCTAATGAAAATATTAATATATTGAATCTAAAATTTCTATTGTGTTACTTTTTAAACTTTTTGATCTAGTATATTTTATTTCTAAAAGAGGTGTAATGATAATACAAAATTACATGATTATTTTTATTTAAATTCAATCATTTATCTAGCTAAAAAGTAAAATTTTGAAAATATTTGGTATAAATAATCTATGTAATTTTAATATAAAAAATATATAAATTATGTATAAAAATTATAATTTAAATTAGATATAAATTTTAAATCAAGATTATCAGGATATATTTTCCAGGATATTTTAAATCTAATATATATAAATATACAAATTTAATTTGATAAATGAAATCTTTATTTATAGCTTTTATACTCAAAAATTAAGTAAAAAATTTTTATTTTTAAAATTAAGACATAAATCTAGGTGATTATTTGTTGTACATTATTAATTACTTATCTTCAAATAATTGCAGGTGAAGTTAAAGAGACCTTATTTAAAGAAAGGAGTAATTCCT
This sequence comes from Aneuroscelio sp. ZL-2020, assembly GCA_022817765.1. Lineage (NCBI taxonomy): Eukaryota > Metazoa > Arthropoda > Insecta > Hymenoptera > Scelionidae > Aneuroscelio > Aneuroscelio sp. ZL-2020. Next base: position 16,932 of record JABFOT010000001.1, on the reverse strand, counting down.
ACACTTTTCCCTTGGACTGAATTTCCACTCATTAATATTAATATATGTAATGAAAATCTGATCACACAAGAAGATAATGAAGTTGAACATTCAGTTACAAGTGTGCAAAAAGTAAATAATTCTTCTATATTAAAAATAGAACATTTAACAGAAATGTTGATATTGCCAGATTCATGGCAATCATATAATGCATTTGATGACACAAATAAATATCTTTTTATATATAAAATGATTTCAAGTCGCATTAATGGAGAATTGTCAATGGTTAACGCAGTAGAGGTGAAAATAAGTTCTGATTTAATTATTAAAGTATCTGTAATGAGAAATGAACTTAATCTACAGATTCATGGTTTTAATGAAGAAATCAAGTCAGCAAATGAAATACAAAATTTAATACAGTTTTTACATAATTCAAAAATCTGCTTAGGATATACAATCGATGATACAATGCCACAAACAAATGTTGCTAAGAAAGAAGATAATTTCACTCTCAGACATAATAAATGCTCGCTTATATTAAATAATAATACCACACTTTGTAAATTTTGTAAAAGTTTAAAAATAATATTAGATCGCAAAAAGAAAAGGATGAAAAGTGCAACTGATTTTGGAATACGTATAAATAGTAATACCTCTTCTCCAAACAGTAAAAAAGTCATTAGATTATTACGAAAAGAAAAAAATGATGTGGTAAGAAAAGCTAATAGGAAAACAATAGAAATTAATAATCTTAATAAAAAATTGGATGACAGCTTACAAAAAATACAAGAAATATCTGATATACAGTTACAGGAATTATTAAATAAATCTAACATTCATCCTAATCATCAAATTCTAATAAAACAAATTTTATCTTCATCCAAAGTAAAAAATCCAACAGGGCTAAGATATTCTGATGAATATATTTTTCAAAGTTTATTACTTCATATGAAAAGTCCTGCTACTTACAATTACTTAAGAAAGCAAAATGTTCTCCCTCTTCCTTGTATTAGTACAATACGCAGGTAAAGTTGATTTCTTTTTAATTTTAAATAATTATATCAAATCTAAGTTATTATAATGCGACATTATTTTTTCACAATATTAAAATAAAAAATTATGTAATTAGAATTAAAAAACAAATTTAAATTATTATATTAATAAAATAGTTGTTATTGTCTAATTAATGATATGTACACAAATTATGTTAAACTATTTTGACACTTTTTCAATATAAAACAATTTATAAAATATTGTCAGTCTCTCTGAAATATTTTCTGTCTTTCTTTGTCCTTTTCTGACATTCTCTCTGTTTCTTTTTCTGCCAAACCCCTGCTCATTTTTTATATCCTATTAGTGGAGAAGCTACACTTTTGAACTAGATTTTGAAGTTTATATCAAATGAAATACTTAATATCTAATTTAAAAAATTTAACTTTCCCACTGCACAAAATCCTTAGATATTTTACACACATAATAAGGGAATGTCAAAGTTTTGCAACACATTTCACGTTTTTAGAGAATCTAGAAATAAATTCACCGTTGTTAGAAAATATGTTCAGTGTATGCACGCTTAAAAAACTTGTATCAGAAATTATCAAACTGTATAGTATTTTGGAGCCAAATATCATCTTTATGGAATAATTCTAAGCCAGTATAATAAAAATTAAAACTGGTGCATTAAAATTGTAAATTAAAACCATTGTTCCGACATGTTAAATGCGCAGAATCTCTATTACTCTGATTTTTACTATACTCGCTTATAATATTTCCACAACGATGATGTTTATCATTAAAGTAATAAATAATTTAGTAAAAGTTGATATAATATTATTTAGCGTATGACAAATATAGCTGAAACTAGTGACATATCCCCTTAACGATGAGATTTTATGCATATTGCTAGATTTGATTAGAATTTATCTTTATCTTCTTTTAAAAACATATGTTAAAAAAACATATATATTCTGAATTTGATCTAAATGCTTCGCTCGAAAACTTACACATAATGTAAAAATTTGTCTTATTTTTTCTGACTTTCCGTGTTATTCTCTATCTTTCCCTGCCTTTTTCTATGAAATCTCTGTTGTTTGGTTTAAATTTTTTAAAATGAGAAATGAATCTGCAATTTTTCTGCCGAATCTCAGAAAGTTGTTTTACTTTGTTTTGCTATATATATATATTTTTTTTCTTTCAAAAAAAAATGAAATAAATTTTGAAAGAAGTAGCAGAAAAACTGCAGATTAATTTCTCATTTTAAAAAATGTATACGAAATAACAGAAATTTAATGGAGAAAATCAGAAAAATGCAGAAAAGTCAGAGAAAATAACAAATATTGCACTATAATTATAATATATGTAATGATCACATTAAGTATTGTTTTTTATTCCTTAACATAATTTATTTATTTTTATCTTAAATATTGACTTAAAATAATTAATAGTTAAAACTCTATTGACTGTAATAAAATTATTGCTATTTTAGATATTTAGGTATGATTAAGTCATCATGTGGTTTTGATGAAGATTTTCTTAATTTGTTTAAAATATCAGTTGATAAACTGAATGCTACTCAATGACACGGAGTACTTATATTGGACGAAATGGCGACAAGAGAAAATATTACCATCGATTCCAAAACATTTCAGTATAAAGGACTTTCTGATTTTGGAAATGAAATTGAAACGTCAGGCAGTCTTGATGACAAAGCCAATCATGGACTGGTGTTTATTATCAGCCAATAAATAAAGAACACGACGCTCAGCCTATTTCTGTTTACATTAACAAAGGTCCTGTCGGAGGAGAAATTCTTGCTAAATTAATTGTTAAGGCAATAATTTGTGTTGCGAACTGTGGAATATCCATACATGGAGTCGTAACTGATGGAGCCTCTACAAACAGGAATTTTTGGCATCAATTTGGTGTTAGTGGAGACAGACAAAATTTAAAAACATATTTCCAACACCCATTAGACGATAATAGAAAAGTTTTTATATTTTCGGACCCACCACATTTATTAAAAACAATTAGGAACCGATTAGAAAAAAATGATTTACAGGTATTTTATATAAATTACTGTTTGTTAAACTGTAAACAATGATTAAGTGCAATTATCATCACTATATCGTAATCACATTTAACAAATGGCGTATTCGAGCAAGAACAATTCTTTATATTAATAAAGGACAGACAATTTAATCCATATAAGTCCATTTTTTATTAACACAAAGAATTGTTCTTGCTCGAATACGCCAATAGTCAATAATCATAAGAGCTTATCTCACTAAATCTCAAATTTCATTTAAAACGTTAAATTTCATCTGAAAGTTAATTGTTTAAATATAAAACGGAATTATTTGGCCTTGCAAATAATTCAGTAACAGCCCTGTAAAAAATAATGGAATAAGAAGAAATAGAATAGAATTGAATTTTAGAAACTGAATTCCGAATCTTACGAATTAGGAATTGATTTTTCAATTTTGAATTTTTTTTTATGACTTTATATTCTAGGCAACAAAAAATAAAAATACCAGAAAGTGGGTTCTATTTACGGAATAGAAATTAATACAATTTACTTTTTTTATATTCTGTTTTATTTCTTTATAAGTATACAAAATTAAAAATCTTTATGTTTAGCATAGAAAAGAATAGGATAGATTACATTTTTGCTAGACTGATTCTATTTCATTCACCTTCTGGAATTAAGATTAGGAATTCATTTTTCACTTCTCTATTCCATTATTTTTTACAGGGAGTCGAATTAGACTATTTCTAGAAAATTTCAGGCAATAATTTTCATTGAGTCACAGGGGTGGAATTTAATAGATAAATAATTGAAACCTATTTAAAAAACAATTTTAAGGCCATGTGTTAGTGGATTTATTTGTAACGAGAGCGAGAGAGACAGAGCTAAATGGACATCCCTAAAGAGTGAGGAAATAAATCCACTGACACATGGCCTTAAGCCTATTTATTATACAAATTTTATTCAGTAATACAAGTTTTTCAAAAAAATAAAATGTATCGCAAAACTTTGGCATCTCTTTGTTATATATGTAAATTATCTAAAGATTCTGTGCAATGGGGAACGTACAGTTTTTGAACTAGATTTTGATGTTTACCTCGAATGAAATGCATCCAAACTTAAAATCTAGTTTAAAAAGTGTCGTTTCCCCTCTGCGTAGAATCCTTAGATATTTTACAGACATAATAAGGAAATGTCAAAGTTTTACAATACATTTCGATTTTTTGGGATATTTAAAGAGAAATTCTGCATTTTTCTAAAATACGTTGAGTGTACGACGAAAACAGATTGAATTCCCTAGTAAAACGAAAAATATATTGCCAATATATTGAACGAAAAATATATTGCCAATATATTGAACGAAAAATATATGGCCCATATATTGTCAATATATTGTATACAATAATTTATTTACAGTAACAATTCTATAATTCATAAATAGTGAATTAAAAATGGTTTTTAGTTTGTATTTCCGAAAAATTCCTTAAATGTAAATAATATAACTCTAAAAATAGCACTGATATCCGGAGTTTGAACTCTAGTCTCCGACATGGTATCCTGCACTCCATCCACAGCACCAATAACACTTTTGATTTCTATTTCCAATTTCTTGTACTTATGTCTTTCAATCGAACAATATATTGCTAATATATTGGCAATATATTGGCAATATGCGAACAGTATATTTCAAAATTAGCAATATATTGGCAATATATGGGAAATATATGGGAACTATATTGGCCATATATTGACAATATATGGGAAATATATGGGAACTATATTGGCAATATATGGGTAATATATGTTTCATATATTGGAAATACATTGGCAATATATTGGCAATATACTGGTAATATATGTCTCATATATTGGAAATACATTGGTAATATATTGGCAATATACTGGTAATATATTGGAAATATATTTATTTTATGAAACATATATTTTTAGTATATTGGCAACCTAAAGGGACTTGGGAAGTTGAATCAACATGGATCAAAAGTGGATCACAATTTCTGCGAAAATGGAATCTACATTGATTTAAAGTAGATCTATGTGGATTTAATGTTCATTCGTATACCTAATTTTTTTTTTGGGAGAACGAATCCACGTGGATTGAAAGTTGATTTAATGTAGAATCTACCTAGATTTAACGTTAATACTTTTTTGTTTTTAGATAGATTGAGATAGATTTTTTAAATATTTTAGATCTAGATAGAAAATTTTAGATAGACAGAGAAAATAACAGAAACCGAAAGAAATACAAAAAATTGAAAAAAACTAATGTTGAATCTATGTAGATTCTACATTAAATCAACTTCCAATCCACGTGGATTCGTTCTCCCGAAAAAAGAAATAAGGTATACGAATGAACATTGAATCCACATAGATCTACTTTAAATCAATGTAGATTCCATTTTCGCACAAATTGTGATCCACTTTTGATCCATGTTGATTCAACTTCCCAAGTCTCTTTGGGAATATATTTTTCGTTTTACTGGGGTTACTGACGCATGGCCTTAATCTCAAATTTTTAACATTTACTTTCATTTTAATGGTTGAAATTTCTCCCAAAACTATTCAAATTATTAATATCTAATATATATACTTGTGCGTCGTCTTGGGATTCGTTTGGACGATAAGTTTTCCAGGACAACGTCACAAATTTTAATAAATAAATTATTTGTAAGCCCTTGTCATATCGTAGAAAAATTATATTTTTCACTTATTTTTCACATATTAGATGGAAGTAGAACAACCTAAAATCAGTTGGTCACACATTAGATGTATGTACTCAAAAGATAGGATGCTACCCACTCCAAAGTGCCAAAAACTGACAGTAAATCATTTAGATTTGAATAACTCAACCAAAATGAGAGTATCTTTAGCAGCACAGGTATAATATAACATTATATAACTCAAATTTATTAACTTTTACAATAATGTGTAACATCTATTCTCTAATGGCATATAATATTGTAAAATATGTCCTTGTATGCAAAATCCTTATATTAATTCTTATATAATATTTATATTCAATGCATGCGTAGAATCACTGAAATATTAAATACCATAAAATATAGACAAAATATCATAAATATATTATGAATGTTTGATGTTAATTTATTGGGGTAAACATTTGATATCGTAAAATATTGATTAAAAATATTATGAGAATCCTACAAAAAATTATGAGTAGAAAGTAATTCAAATTCGATCTTAAAAGGCATTGAAAAGCATTGAACTTTTCATACTGATATATACTTCAATACAATTCAATTTCTCACTGGGCATTCATTTTTTAGAGATAACCAGGAATTAAATGTTGCAAAATGTATTTCTAAACAAGAATTGAAAAATATTTATTCCTTTTAAAGAATTGGTTCAAATAATCACGTGACATTCACAAATAAAATTGAATGAACAGAAATTGAAAATAATGAACTGAATACCCTTTTATTACACTTTAGAATTCATTTGAAAATTTTCAATTTTTATCAATTCCTCTCTATTAAAAATTTTTTACAGGAAATGTTTCCAGGATACTATCTGGTACTATTATAGATTTTGGCAATTATTAAAAAAAGATTTACACTTATTTATTTTCAATGTTCTAACAATAATGATATTAATCGTTTAAAATTTTTATTAATTATAACTTAACTAATTTAGACCACACTTACTTTTCTCAGTTTTTGTATATTTGAAACAAAAATTAATATTAATCTATATTTTTTTCCATGCTAGTATTTTTACAAATGTTGAAAATGTAATATGTCAAACCTAGAAATTAGTGAAGAGTTTATCTTTCGTTTGTTACTAAATTTAGTGTATGATTAATTTATTTGATTATCGATGTTTTAGAAATTCAGCAAATTAACTAAATAAATTAAACATACACTAAATGTAGTAAAAGCCGAGTGATGAATTATTTTAATTATTCATGTAAATACTACCCCAACAACACAAAATAGCCTGAAAGTTGATTAAACGTTCGTTTTAGCTTTAATGTACCTAAAAATGTCCGACTTATGTTTTATGAACGTTCAGTGAACATGTCTGAAAGTTTCTGTGTTGTCGGGGTAATTTTAAACTTTCTTAGCAGTACAATGTAATGTAGATATGTCGGAAACTATTTTCACTAATATAATAGGTTTTTATTGTTATTAAAGATAAATTAATAACAATTAAGACTATAATGGAACCAATTAATTATTGAGACCAGCATTAAAATACTCAAAGGGACTTGCGAAGTTGAATCAACATGAATCAAAAGTGGATCACAATTTGTGCAAAAATGGAATCTACATTGATTTAAAGTAGATCTATGTGGATTCAATGTTCATTCGTATACCTAATTTCTTTTTTCGGGAGAACGAATCCACGTGGATGGAAAGTTGATTTAATGTAAAATCTACCTAGATTCAAGGTTAATTTTTTTTTATTTTTAGATAGATTGAGATATATTTTTTTAAATATTTTAGATCTAAATAGAAAAAGTTAGATAGATAGAAAAAATAACAGAAACCGAAAAAAAATACAAAATAGAAAAAAACTAACGTTGAATCTATGTAGATTCTCCATTAAATCAACTTTCAATCCACGTGGATTCGTTCTCCCATAAAAAGAAACTAGGTATACGAATCAACATTGAATCCACATAGATCCACTTTAAATCAATGTAGATTTCATTTTCGCCCACATTTTGATCTACTTTTGATCCATGTTAATTCAACTTCCCAAATCTCTGTGGGTAGTTATTATACAATTATTTTGTTAAAATTGGGTGAAATTCCGACTCAACTCAAGTTTTAATTTAAAATTTAATATTAGTTTAAATATTTGCCAATTTTAATAAAATGATTTTATAACAACCATTTTAATGTTGGTTTCAATTAACCAGTTCCACTACAGTCTGGTTATTAATTTATAATTTCTATTGGAACTTTAAAACAAATTTCAATAATCTATAAATGTTATTCAGAATGTTTAGTATAAATGTATGATTCAAGAACATATTTGAATAAATAATATTGTACAATCGTTGTAGATTTTTAGCAAATCTGTAGCAAGAGGACTACAATATCATAGCAGATACTATCCAGAGTTAGAAAATAGTGGGAAAACTGCTGAATTCTGTGAATGGGTAAATAATATGTTCGACGCACTCAATCGTAGAAATTATAATCAGGAACTTGTTCCAGGCAATGCTGATTTTATGGTATAATTTATTTTTAATTTCATACATTACTTTAAACACACATTAATTTTGCATATTGTATATTATTATTAAATGCAGTTAATTTATTAGGAAATTGGAAATTTTAATGATTTTTTGAGAAAATATAAAAAATTTTATGATTCAAATAAAATTTTCAAAATGAAATTAATTTTCATTAATTATATATACATATAAACTTTGAATATTACTAGAAGTTTATACATTTTGAATTAGCATAATGTAAGACGGTGTATATTCATACAAATTACAATTCGAACCTCAACAATAATAAGCATACAAGTTTAAAGAAGAATAAAATAAAATTCCTTTAATCAAAGACGAAATAGGATTATAAATAGAATTTATAAATAAAAAATAATTTTAGCAAAGCAAGATTATGTATCTTCAATTATTATTATAAATAATATGCTTTAATTAATATTTTACAGGTTTTGGATGAATCCCTGAAAAAATTAGACAAATGGGAGGATTTAAAGGAACAAAAATTAATTGATTCGTTAGCCTTTTTAACGCATCAAACTGCTATTGGACTACGCATAACTTTAAGATCAATGCTTGACATAACCCATTATTTAATAGATAAATTTAATTTTAATGGTGTTCTTTCAGGATACATTAATCAAGATTCATTAGAGGTTTGTTTATACAATGAAATGTGCAAAATTTCACCATATGAGGATATAACCCGAACGGAAAATATACATCAATAAACATCTCTAGGAAAAAATTTGTCTGGATTTTTACTGGAAATCTCTGCATTTCTCTGGATTTTTCTAAAAATTGTTCACTTTTTCTATAAATTTTACTCTGGAATTGTTCTGGATTTTCTATGGAAATTATTGGTTCAAAGAGTTCAACTACTTTTCTGTGCAATTTTACTAGATTTTACTTGGAATTTCTCTGAAAATTATTTTTTCGAAATGTTCAGTTACCTTTCTCTGGAATTTCACTATTATATGTACCTAAGTGAAAAAATTTCTCTGAATTTTTCTGCAAATTTGCTCGAAAAAAATAGATTTTGCTGGATTTTTACTGGATTTTTATTGCATTTTTGTGGACATTTTATGAACTTAAATAATTTCAGAATATTTTTTAGATGTCTAAATTTCTATTTATGGACATTTTATGGACTTAAATAATTTCAGAATATTTTTTAGAGGTCTAAATTTCTTGCAATTTTCCCTGTACAGTTTACATTTTTACTTCCACTATAGATTCATTAACGATTAGATCTTATATATCACTTGATGCTTGAGATAAAAAGTTAATATTAACAAGGGGGACATCAGTCAGTGCTAAAATTAGCCACCCCCCCCAAACGGGTGGGGCGGGGGGGGGGGGTAACTTTTTATTCTTAAATGGGAACCCCCATTTTTATTGCAGATTCGGATTCTACGGAAAAAAATACGTAACTTTTATCTGAAACATTTTCTTCTAAAATGGTTCTGTCAAATAATATTAGTGTATCAATTTTTAAATATTTACAGCTTAAATGTACGTAACTTTTGACACAATAAACTGAGAAAAAAGTGTCAAATATAAAATTTGCTTCATTTTGTTTGTTAAATTGGAAAATATGACTGTCATAATGTTTGATGAATTTATAAATTAAAAAGGAAGGGGCTAATAATAAATCTTCAAAAATGTGAAATAAATTTTAATTTCCATACTCAACATAAATAAAGAAGCAAATTTTTTATTTGACAATTTTTTCTCAGTTTATTGTGTCAAAAGTTACGTACATTTAAGCTGTAAATATTTAAAAATTGATACACTAATATTATTTGCAGAAGCATTTTAGAAGAAAATGTTTCAGATAAAAGTTACGTATTTTTTTTCGTAGAATCCGAATCTGCAATAAAAAATGGGGGTTCCCATTTAAGACTAAAAAGTTACCTCCCGCCCCACCCGTTTGGGGGGAGGGGGGTGGCTAATTTTAGCACTGACTGATGTCCCCCTTGATAATATTAACTTTTTATCTCAAACACTTTTTTCGTAGGATGCATATTTCTTGAGATATTCACTTGTTCCAACTTAAAACGACCACCCTGTATAAGCCCTGTAAAAAAACGATAATAGTAAAAAATTTAAAACAATAGAAAATGAAATATATATGAAATGACTTCTTGAAAAAAGGACATAGAAAAATTGACATTTCTATTGACTTTTATTGCCTCTTATTTCTTTTTTACTACACTTTTTTACAGGGTTAGGTTAAAAAAATTCAAGGTAATTCAAGGCAATTGCCGTCTGTTAAATTCTATTGCCTGCTATTCCCTTTTGGAAATACATGAAACCTTAGATTAGGAAGAAAATTGAAGGCAATTCAAGGTAATTGCCGCCTGTGAAATATTATTGCCATTTGGAAATATAAAAATGGGCAATTTTAAAAGAAATAAAAGGCAATAGAAGTCAATAGAAATCTTGATTTTGCTATGTCCTTTTTTCAAGGAGTCATCAATTCATATAGGGTAAAGTATACAGTGATTGACCACTTAAGAATATGTTTTTAGTTTACTGCATATAACTAAAAGTGAAACCTATACATTAAAGTATATTTTTGTATAAATGTGTTAAGAGATGTTCAAAGAATATCATTCTTGAATATTACACTAAAATATTAACGTAAACGCTTAAAATATAATAAACAAACTTTTATATACAAAATGACAGTAATTGACCACTGACATGACAGTGATTGACCACAAGGTTCATAGTGATTGACCACTTAAAAGAAGAAGACAGTTTATCGAATTGGATAACAATTTAATAATATTTAATAATATTTACATAAATTACATGTTTATAATTCAGTAAACATTAATTAAATTAAATTTTAATTAAATGTAATTAATGTGACAGACTAAATTTTATAAAAACATATTCAACCCTTCGTTACTCGCATCTTCTTTAGCATCCTTGTCTAGCAATAAAAACGTCAGCCTAACTTCTTTTTCTACTGAGCCATTCTTTAAATTATTTGTTCACAAATAAGTCATACTAAGACTCTAATATTTTGTTTCATAACAAATAAATAACTAAATAAAACAATCACAGCATTACACTATTCATTTTTAACTGTCACATTTTACTTTTTATAGCATTATTTCTAAATAAATAATGTTGTTATTTATAACAATTCTTTAATAAGAAATTTAAGATAAATTTAATTTATAATTGAATATAATTGAAATTTTAAGTGATTTGAAAATAATATTGAGGCAACAATATAATTTTCATGAAAATGTTTTTTTAGGATGCTATAAGATAAAACAACGAGCAGTTAAATATTGAAATTAAAACAATAATCATAACAAGTGGTCAATCACTATAAAAATGGCTTTTCAGTGTGATAGTGATTGACTACCATACAAATTATTCTTTTATACTAAAAATGTAAATTTCCATACAATATATCATCATCAGACATTATAAAAGTAAAATATACATGTAGCAGTAAAAAACAGTTACAATTTTCATTAGAAAAGAGTGGATAAAAAATACGCAATTCTTGACTTGTCTGTTAAGAAAATGAGAGAACTTAAAAGTGTATTGTACACGATCTTACTTTTCATCAAATATCGAAGGTTATGACGCAAAGGAAAAATATTTTTTCGTGCTAAATACGTTCTACAGGGGTTACTCTTAAGGCCTGCATGATGAAATAACGAAAAATATATAATATTTATTATAAATTTATTATTGACAATTCAAATGATCAATCACTGTATACTGGTCAATCACTGTCTATGTTACCCTATTAAAGCAAATATATAATTTTCATAAAAATGCTGCTTTTTAGGATGTTATAAACAATTAGTTACGAATTTGAACGAATTTAAGATTAAATATTGAAATTAAAGGAATTATTTTAACGAGTGGTCAATCACTGGAACAATGGCTTTTTAATATGACAGTAATTGACCACCCTTTAAATTATGTATTTTTTTACAAAAAACGTAAATTAGCTTATACTATATCATCATTAGACTTTATAGAAATGGAATATAAATGTAAAAGTCGAAAAAAATTACAATTTATATTAGAAAAGAGAGAATGAAAAAACTTTATTCTTAACATATCTGTTAAGATAATGATTGAAAATAAATGTGTATTAAACCCGAACTTATTTTTAATTAAATATAAAAGGTTATAACAGTCAGAAAAATATTTTTCCATGTTAAATATGTTTTCCAGGGCTTCCTCTCGAGGCCTACTTAATAAAAAAATGAAAAATATTTCAAATTTGTTATAAATATGTTATTGATGATTGAAGTGGTCAATCACTGTCTACGTTACCCTACTTCATTTTCAATTGCTCTCAATTTTTTTTCTATTCTCGTTTTTTTATAGGGAGACTTAACGGTTAAAGCGTTTAGCTTCGGTGCCGGACGCTTAAGTTCGATGTTCGGTCTGATAATTTTCTTTTATTCTAATAAAAGATCCAGAGACATTCCAGGAAAAATCTAGTAAAATTCTGCAGAAAAGTAGTTCAATACTTTGAAACAACAATTTCCAGAGAAAATCCATATTAATGTAAACAATGATCCAGAAATTTCCAGAAAAATCCAGACTTTTTCCAGAATTTTTCAGGAAAAATTCAGAGACATTATTTCACTTGGGATATATTGAAGATTTTCCATCGAAGTTCACCAGCGTTCATTGAACGTTCACTGAAAAACTGCATACGTTCAATGTATGTTTTACAAAATTCTTAATATCCGCCTTATGGTTATTGAACATGGTTTATATCATGTGTTGTTTATTGAACGTTTATACGAAGGAACATTGAAGATAGAATTAACATTCTTCAGACACATGAAGAAATATGCGAAATTCAAAATTAGAACTATTCTGGATTCGCAGTTTTGTATAAATAAATTATGGTGAACTTACATTATCCTCATGTGTTAAAATATAGCATATTTTATTATTTTGCGTATATGTAGAATATAATTTTAGTAATATAAACTAAAATTATCTTCTACATTTACAAAAATGTTCTACAATTCTACATTTTTTGAAGAATCTATTTCTTTAATATTTCATTTTGTTAAGATATAAAGATTAGTTAATAATGTATTAATTTAGTTTGTTTTTTTATTTATATTTAAAGATTGATGAATAGTTTGGTCTTTCTAGTATAAAAAATTGAAATTGTCCTAAGGAATGTCAAAAGTTGGTTCTAAGCTTAAAAATTTCAAAATATTAATTGGAGTATTTATATCAGTGAGGTTTTCAATCCATTTTGTGTGGTCAAAGTTTAAAAATTTATCTTTAATCGATTTTTTATTTTTTGTAATTTTGTCATACTTTTTATAAAATTTATGTTTAAAATTTCTTTTAGTATTTTTATTTTTAAATTTCATAAAATTATTAATTTTACAAAAGTCAGTTTTTGTGGTAATATTTTTAATTTTTTCTCCTTTGACAATGGAATGGATGATATTCAAGCGATTTTATAAATTAAAATTAAAACAAAACTACTTGAAATAGTGACATGTTATGGTGAGTTTTCGAAATTTATAAATATGTGAAATGACATTTTAAATTGAGAACATCATACTTATTTTATCGTTTATATAACATATTATTTATTACTGAAATTAAAATAATAAAGACCCAAACAATTTTATCGAAAATTGTTTCTTTAAAAATATTGTTCCTGATGGTCACTGTATATAAGAGAAATTTGCAATATTGATTATAATAATAATCGTTGTGTAAAGTAATGTTTTATTTAAATTAATTTCAGTCATTAAAATTTGTATACAAAATGCTTGCGAACTGGGAAATTATTGACTGTGCATTCGAGCACAAATTTCCTTTTATTTGTTGGATCATATGGTTACAACTTACTATTGAAATAAATAAATATACAAAAAAAATTAAATTTTGAATACTTTAATTTTAAATGATAATTTAAATGTCTAAATTGTTTTACTACATTTTATCAAAATTAAACAATTAGATCATAGGATATTATCTTTTCAATAAGGAACAGCATGAAAATTCAACTGTATTTATCTGCACTAAATGCAATTAATTATATATACAAAAATTAAACGTGTCACCAATTTGACCTGTATATTTATTTACTTTTATATTAAGTTGCAAAAATATATTACTGAGTTTGAAGTTTTTCTTATATGATATTTTATAGAGATTCTTTGGTTCCATTCGTATGTCCGGCGGTTCAAATGATCATCCATCTTCCACAGTCTTCCTTCATTTGTACAAAATCCTACGAACTTTTAAAGTTTTAAATACGTCAAAGTATGGCAATTGTGAATTACCAAGAGAAAATTTACCTCGACTAATAACTCTGCAGGATATTAAAAGTTTATCGCAGAATAAAAATGACGATAACATTAAGTTGAAAATAAAATCTTTGTTCCAACACGTAGATAAAATTCATGATTGGGGTGTGCAAGATATCATTGGAATTGAACATAATTATGCGTTAGTGGAATTAAAAAATTCTTCTTTAATGCAGCTTGCAGCTCGTATTTGTAAGATTGTATTAAATAAATTTAAATGCAATACATGTATCATGTCTATTACAGATAAAAAGTCACACGAATTAAGTAATTGTGAGACATTAAATGAAAAAGACAGTGATTTTAATAATGGATTATATTTGTTCATTTTGGAAATGGAACAAATATTTAATCATTATGAAAATGAAACTGACATAACTAATAAATTTCTAAATGAAGTTATAAAATATAAATTACATAAATTTCCTTGTGACGAACACAGAATACAAGTTCTTTCTGAAATTATCTATAATTATTTAAAAATACGATTGAATACTACTTGCCAGAAAAGAAATAACGAAACGAAAGAAAATCTACACAAAAAGAAATTAGCTAAACACTGTAGATTTTAGAATAAGTTATGTAAATATGTTATAATTTTTAAGCCTTCGTCAATAATAGTGTAAATTATTATGTATATAATGTTAATACTGTAAATAATTATGTGCTACAATATTATTCACTTACGAGTAAAAATATATTACTTTCGTACATATATCATCTGTACTTTTCATTTCATTTTTACCCTACATTAATCTTATTTCATTTTATTTTATACTTTTATAATTCGAAAATTAATTTTACAAGCAACAAATATTGTTAAAATTCATGCTATAACTGCATTTTTCACATTATCAATTTGATTTTACTTTGAAATTTATACATATATTCCTTGATAAAATAAATTGAAAATTGAATGCATCGATTAATTTTATGTAGATATAAATAAACATATTATTTTTCATTTTTAAAAATCTTGCATATTTACAAGTATTTAATTATTACAAAATTGAATAATAGAAATTTATAATTTCTTATTATCATTTTTTTAATATTTTGAAAATATTTGGAAATATTTAAAAATATTTTAACAATATTTCTATAACATTATTTGTCCAACAAATAAAATATTTTAATAATATTTTATAATTTTTTTTTCAACTTAAAAATGTATAAGTAATTAAATTTTAAACATGTAATTTAAAACAAATAAATTAACATACTTTTCCTTCAATTTCTATAAAAAAAATTTATTAATCAAAAAATGTTCAAAAAATATTTTTTAATATTTTAAAAATATTTTATAAATATTATTTTTCATGAACAAATAATATTTTTAAAATATTTAGCGCTATTAGAGTAATTACTCTGGACAAAAAACAATTAATTACAATTCCCATTCATTAATAAGATTCAATGCATATTATTTTAATCAGACATATTTCATTTAAGCAAGTTATATGTTTTTTTGAAATTAACAATGATTAACCATTTTTACTTGAACATTTTAATTAATATATTAGTAAAATTTCCTAAGTATTAAATAAAAATATTTAAAATAAAATTGTACATCTATATAAAAATATAGTTGTTAATATGTATTTATATATCTAATTTACTAAATAAGTACGTTTTTAATTTTAATATCAGATTAAATAAATGCTTAAATAATATTTCTTATTTTTTGAATAACATTTTTAATAATTTCATTAATAATCACAATACTTTATTTTTACTCCAATAATAATTAGAACAATTTATTTATCATTTGAAAATATTCTTTCATAAAAATTTATAAATGAAATTAATTAATTGTAATATTTGTGACGTAGATTCTACATAAATGGTATAAACAAATAATTTTATTAAATCATTTACTACACCCATAGTGTAATGCTAAGAATTTTCGAACGAAAGAGCCTGGAGACGGAATGTATGTGCTTCCATCTAGTGGACTCAAGATATCATTCATATTTATGATTTCTAACGCTCGGATAGGGCTGCTCTGCTATATAGTTATAATAACATATTTTCAATAACTCGAAATATTTATTGAATATTTTTCTGATAGCCTGTTTTTAATTATGCCACTGACATATCCGGCACTGCAATCATCTATTATAAGAACACAGAAACATGAAAATAACGAGAGCGCCATCTGTGCGCTCCATACTGTATTACCCGTGTATGCTGTATTATCACCTGTGCTATAAAAATGTTATCTGCAAATTGTTGTGCCATAATTATTTTCTGCTTCAAAAATTATAGAATAGTGAACAAGAGTTTGGTGCTCTTGTTATAACTAAAATACTGTAAATATTATATAGTTCGTGCATGCGTGTCATTTTTTGCTTTTTCGTTCCGTT